>PVJD01016673.1:0-20169 GCA_004026545.1 Mormoops blainvillei
TGGATGTGAATCCCCAGTCTCCTTTGCTTGTTTGCAAGTAAGTAAAAGTTCTTAACAATAACCAAGTCTCGTTCTTAAATAGAACACCCCAAGTGGTGAACCACTTGAGTTTGGTAACATCCTGACCACTAACCGTTCCAGGTATTAACATTCTTGTTGTCTCACAATAAACCTTAAATTTATTCCACTGAACATGCTCACACTTAGCTCACTTTTAAACTTTTGCCAAGGTCAGCTTCATGCTGCATCTTAACCCTTTTCCAGGCTGGAGAACTTTGAATCCTAGTTGGCATCTATAAATGCAACTGAATGCCTGGCACTCTCCAGATCATGGGACAGTGAACAACTTTTCTGAGGGCAAAACCACCTCTCCATACTAAAGATGTTAGGCAGCTAAATCCTGTAGCAACATGCTCCTTTACTATGACTTGTACTGAGGCTTTCTGGCACCACATGGAAGAATTGAGTTTCCAGTTCCATGTTTACCAATATGGGTGACCTCTTTCCTTGTGTATGGGACATTGGTAGAGTTATATTAATCCAAGAGCTTGTTGATGCTCTTAATCTCAGGGGCCTTTAAAGAGGTGAATCAGAATGTAGTGATGTGAGAAAGTTAAGATTATGCCCTCTAAGGGGATACCAGGTTCCAAAGCTTGGGAATTCTTTTGTTCAGAACTCAGTGTGTCAAGAAAAGAGGTCTACATGGAACCTGAAGACTGCTGAGGTAGATAGAACATTCTGGGTTTGAATTCATCACCCTCCTGCAAGATTTGGTGGACACAACAGAGAGAGATTTATTCAACTCCCATAGTTCAGCAGCTGGAGCAGGTGAGAGATAAGGCCAAAGTTGTACTTAGAAAGGTGGTTCATTTTCTCTATTTCATGCTTTTCATTTCTCTTCTCCAGAAGCATGAAATCTGGGTCAGTATATGTAGGAGTCAGGTTGAGGTTTTGGTAAGACTGGAGAGAAAAGGTATTTTGTTTTGAAAGGGAATATGAAGTGAGTAGTTTAAGGAATATAAAAGTATCTGGCATAAATTATAGAGTATTATTCATCCCGGACATTCTTCCCTTCAGAATGTAGCACTTTAAAATTCAGGCCTTATTGAAAGGTGAGGATGGTGGTGGGAGTATCCAGGAAAGGGAAGATCATGTATGGAATATGATGTTGCCCTGTTGAAAAGAAAGTCTGAGTGTAGCAGTAAGAGGTTGCATACAGTCAACATGGACTACTCATACTGTTTACTTCAAATAAAAGTCTAGAGGAATTCTTCAGTAACTCAGTAGTTACATACCTTTTGAATGTAAGGTGGTCCTCTAATATATGAATCAAATTTCCAGGGAATCACTGGAGATAAAATTGAAAATCAGCGTATCATGCCTCTTGGAGATTGAGATGGGTTTCACTCATTCAGAAGAAACACACACACACACACACACAAATATTTTTATACCTTTGGACTGTTAAAAATGTGAACTTAGGCCTCACCAGATGTCTAAGTCCTGTCTCACAATAATGCTGGATAGAGACTAACCTATCCATCATTCTGGTAAGGATTGACCACCACACCCAATCCCAGTAGTTACAATTCCAGAATCGAGGGGCTGAGTAAACGGATTACTAATATTAAGGAGAGACAAAAAGATGAACTGCTTTCCCATCCATTCTATATGTCACAGAGGACAGGGAAAAAAAGCAGGGGCTCCTCAAGGTTTAAGTGCGAGCTTTGGTTCTTTATAAGAATGCTCAGCCCATATGACTAAGCTAGAAATGAGACGGTCTCAGGAAGAGAGATCATGCAGTTTCCTAGAGGTGCTAGAATGTTTCTCTTCAGAATGTCATGGCTACTGCAGGTGCCAAGAGGACAGAGAGTAATGGCTCTCCTCCCCACCCTTATGGTGAGCCACTTGGGGGCTGATTCACCTGTATGTTCCCTGATTACCTTAACTTTAGCCTAGACAACCTCCTCAGCACACTAGGAAACAATCCCTACTGATTCAGGACCACTGCTGCAGAAATCGCCAAGTGCCCATTGCAGGTTCTCTCTGCTTTCAGGGCAGACTACTATGGAATCTCGAGGGAGAGCTTTATCACCCTGATATGGAGAAGCTGGGTATCCCTTAGGTCCTTAGCCTCCTGCTTTTACTGCCAGCTTTGATGCTGGGGAGTTATTAATAATTGCTATAAAACATCCATAAAATGGGTAAAAAAAACCTTAAGCGGGGAATGGCGAATACAAGAATGCAATCATTCAGATGGGGAGAAAAGCAATCTATTCTGGGCCACTGCCCCTTCATAAGCACCAAGAACACTCCTAGAAGACATTAACTTGAGAGGTCCAACACTGTATTCTAAATTTGTGCCTTACAAATAGAATCCTTATTTTCTAGGGTCTTTAGGATACTTACCAAATTTTATCAAATGTCCTTTTAAAAACTAAATGAACTTTAAAAGCAGAAATAGAAGGAACCTAATTTTCTAATCACAGTGCAGCAAAACCAAAAATTAATTGGAAAACAGCAATATGGTTCAGCTCTTGGGTCAGAGAAGTATTAATGAAAACCGTAATAACAAACAATTTTGAAGTTATCGGTAATAACACTGTGATGATTAATTATATTTACCAACTTGACTAAGCTAAGAGAAGCCCAGATAGCTGGTAAAATATTTCTGGATGTGCCTTTGAGAGTGCCTCAGGAAGAGATTAGCAGTTGATTGAGTACAGAGATCTGCTCTAATCAGTGTGGGTTGGGGTGGGGGCATCATCCAATTGTTGAGAGCCAGAATAGAACAAGAAGGCAGAGGAAGGGTGAATTCCCTCACTCACTTCGTGTTGAGACCATCATCTTTTATTTCCCTCAGACATCAGAGCTCCTGGTTCTGACTTTTGGACTTTGTGATTTATACCATCCCCACCCTGCAGGTCTCAGGCCTTTGGCTGAATTACACCATCAGATCCCCTGGTTCTTAGGTCTTCAGACTCAAGACTGAAGTATATCATCGGCTTTTCTTTTTCTCCAGCTTGAAAACAGTAGATAATGGGACTTCTCAATTTTCATAACCACGTGAATCAGTTTCTATTCTCTGTCTCTCTCTCTCTGTAGATATAGATGTATAGTAATATCTATATATAATATATATAATATACATCTATATCTATCTATACCTACCTATATATCTATATCTCTATATCTATATCTATAGATATAGAGATATAGATATAAAAGCTTCTGTTTCTTTGGAGAATCCTGATTAATACAAACATTATATATAAAAAGTATGGAATGTGACCAAAGCCATATTTAGAGGAAAATCCATAGCCTTAAGTGCTTTTAGCTCTTAAACAAGAATTAAAATATTACAATATGCTGTATTTCTATTGAAAGCGTACACTGTGTAGACCCTGTGTTAACAAAATATATTTCATTTAATCTTCATATAATCTTCCCTTATAAAGTAGGTACTGTTTTTGCCCTTTGTAGTACTTAGGAGGTAGGTACTGTATTTTGCCCTTATTTTTTTGAAGTATAATTAGGCACACCCATACAATGTTTTATAATCTTTTTCCAAGAACTACTTCATGTATTTCTTTGTTCAGTGCCACAAATATGATTATTTTATATATATAACATATATGTGATTATTATATACAGCACACTGTAACAAAGAAATAAATAATGGATGTTCTCTACCCTGTAAAATCCAGGCATATGTGTTTATGACATAGATGGAGGGGAGGATGTAGCTCATATTATGACTGCAACTAACCCTACTAGGTAGAATTGACTGTATTAAATGCTAAAAATGATGCATAAACCCAGCACCATGGTTGCAGAGGGTAAAGTGATTCCAGCTTAGGTTAGGGTGGGGGACAGGAGTCAATTGTGGTGCCTATTGCCACTGCTCATGGAAGCAGCTCTAAGATATGTAAACAATTAGTTAATGTGATTGAAGCAGAAAGAACATATATATTTCAACTTTATTAAAATATTGCATAGATACAGAGCAGTTGGGCACATCCATTCTAAGGCACTATTCTGGTTGGAATGCAATTCCACAAGAGAGAAAAGAGAAGCCATTACATTCAGTGTTTTTCATCTCTACATTCAGACTCCTCCCATGTTACGCTTTATTGCTACTAGGATCTCAATTTTAACTCCACACTTATAGCAGCATCATACAGGGACTGGGATGACAAGAATTAAAAGACACAACCTGGCTCTAGCACTTGATATGATTTGGCACTTAATACAGTCTCTCTTGCATTGTTCTTCATTTGTTTCCCAACTCTTGTTTAACTAAGGATATTATAAACTCTTCATGAACCTGACCCATGAATTAGTTTCTTTACCAGTTTCCATTAAGCCTAGCACAGGACTAGTTAGGCACAAAGTAGGTACCCCAAAAATATTTATATTAAATATGACTTTCAAGAACTTCAGTGGAGCAAAAAACATATACTTTCCCTAACTCTAGTTTAAGGAAAGGATGACTGGTATCTTCATAAAGGTAAAATACTTAAACGTCCTATTTCTTGTATTTTATAACAAGTAATTAGGCTGAACAAATATTTTCATGTATTAACAACTTTAATTGACAAGGAGAGTTCTTCCCTTGCTACAGGAATCTGAGTCATTACTATGATTATATGAGAACATTTATATAAGTAGCAATGTGTGTGTATGTGATTATAAGTAAAAAGAGGTTGAGAATCACTGAGCAACTTATAAAGTATCTGAATTAGTGACCCTCACCTCCTTAAAATGTGTGTATGTTTATGTGTATTACATAAGAAACATATATGTGTAAATAATTTTTCATAACACCCTTCAAATGAACGAAGATAACTAGGCTTGGGAACAGTAAGACTATACTGATAACTATAGAAATATATATTAAAGGCAATGTGTTCCAAGGAATATTTGCAGAACACTAGTTCTGTGGGTTGTTACTTGGGTGTACATGAAAAAGGGGTCTGGGGTCAAACAGGTCTGCAAACCATTGAGCCAACAGAGGTGCTTTCTCTGCCTTTACTGAAGGACCTGTCGGAGATTCTTCTATGCTGATGTGCACTGTGAATCTAGAAAGCAGAAAGAGCAGGAAGGGACTCCCAAACTTATCTGCAGAATATCTTATAGAATTAAGAGTTTTATAACACACGCTTAGAGAGACACCAAATTAAAGAATGAGTAAAATTTAAAAAGCACTGAGAAACATATGGTTGAATACCAAAGGAGAGTAAAAAGCAACAAACACCGGCTCCTTAGTAATCTACACTAAATTAGATTCTACTTGCATGACTTCAACTGTCGAACAGGTTCTTCGACATAAATAAATCATTAAGTTAATAGCTCCAGGCAGCATCACCTCAGATGGCCATATAAGCAGACTAGCAAACTTTGCAAAATTCACAAGTAAAGGCTAAAATCTTAGTTCCTCAAACATTGAAAAATTTCAATGGAAATAACACAGTTTTTATGAGGCAAATGAAATCCTCTTTACCTATGTGTTCCTGACACATTTTTTGACAAAATACACTGTCTCCTTTCTTGCCATTTGGGACGCAAATAAAGCTTCACACTAATATAACCACCTTTAATAACAACAGCAGAATAATTATGGTGCTGCAATAATAGATACGTCAGATAGATATGCTTATCCATTATATTGACCCTACCCTATATGCTTTGCAGTTGTCTTGGGACACAAAAATTTTCACTGTCATTAAAAAATAAGAGCTGTAAAGATAGAATATATCAAATCTGGGGAAGTTGCAAGAGTAGGGAGACACTCTAGAATTCACATGCCTTGGAAGATGGGTTTTTAAGATAGTAAAAAAAAGCTGTTCTTATAGGCTCAAACAAAAAAAAGATTTTTCCAAGACAAACAGACTGCTTCAGGTTAAGATTTTTTTTTGAGTTAGTGCTAATTTCTGCATGACCTGTTTCCTTTAAAAATTCTTAAAGAAGTCCTCTAAAGTGAGTGACTTGGTGCATAATAAGGCCTGCTCTCTGTCTGAAGCTTTTAGAACAATGACTACATTTGTATGGCTTCTCCCCTGTATGAATTCTTAAATGAATAACAAGACTTGGTCTCTGTCTAAAGCTTTTCCCACAATAATTACATTTAAAAGGTCTCTCTTCAGTGTGAGTTCTCTGGTGCAAAGTAAGAGCTGTCAGTCTACTAAAACTTTTTCCACAATTGTGACATCTATGAGGCTTTTCACCCGAATGAGTTTTCAGATGTCTTTTAAGACTTGATCCATGACAAAAGCTTTTCCCACACTCAAGGCATTTATATGTCTCTTCTTCAGAATGGGTTCTCTGGTGCCCTATAAGGTGTGAGCGCCGAGTGAATCGCTTTTTACATACAGTACATTCATAGGGTCTCTCCCCTGTATGAAGTCGTTGGTGTCTATAAAGGTCTGAACTACGAAGGAATCTTTTTCCACATTCAGGGCATTTATGAGGTTCCTCTCCTGAATGAATTCTCTGGTGCCCTGTAAGTTGTGACTTCCGGGCAAAACATTTTCCACACTGAGAACACCGGTGAGGTTTGTCTCCTGTACTCTTTTTCTTATGGGTTTTAGGGTTGAGAGGTTCTTCCAAGCTAGTAAGAGGTTCTTCCAAGCTAGAACTCTCAGGTTTCTCTCCTGAGGAATTCTGATGATCTACAAGTTTTGTCAAATCTGTCTGTAAATCCTCTGGGGGCTTTTCCCATTGATTTTCTAACTGTACATAGTCTTTTTGTAAACTGGGACCATGGAGAGCATTCCCCTCTAAAGTAACAAGAAATGGGTACATATTTTCCAGTTTTTTCTGTTTTGAAAGATGATCTTCATTTTCTATCCCGATCTCAAAACCTGAGAGGAGAAACAGAAAGTGCAGATGTCACTGTGTACCACAGAGAAAACAGCATGAGGAAAGACTAAGAGTTATATTAAACCACCAGTATGGATTTAGAAATTCCGAAATAGAATTCAAAACTCTTTACCCTGATTAAGGTTGGATTTTTCTTTTCTTCTCTAGTATCAATGAATAATTACTTACCTATCTTGGATTCAAATAATTGTTTAATTTCTTTGGAATCTTGTAGTTCCTTCACCCATGCCTCTTCTCTATGCTCCAATGGAAAGTTCATATCAAGCTTTGGTATTGGATATCCTGGCCATTAGAAAAATGAGAAGCATAATTGTTTGGGTTATCAATGGTTTTTCCAGAGTTCAGGCTCTTATCTTGGACATATTGCCACTTAATACTACTTCCACCTCAATTACTATTACTTCATTTGGAATCTCTTACAAGAGTCTTTTTTAAAGATAAGAACAAAACAAAATGAGAGAACATCCTTTTGTGCCCAATTCAAAACTATTCTCTAATCTGTGGAAGAAGAGGGAATAGATTCTGTGCTGAAATCACTGCACTAAATTATTTCTTCATCTATTTTGATAATAGATTTAATTAGGTTAGAGACAAAATATGAAGTAAATTTTCATAAAGTTTTGGCATATTAAAACAAATGCTACTATTGGGCATCAAGTGAAGAGAGGGAAATAAAAGTAGGAGTTATGAAACTGCTTACTAGAATAATTTCAGTTGAGAATTTCAAATTAAAATGGAAATTGACTGGGCTGGCAACCAGCAAAAGCAGTCTTTATGTTTGTTTCAGCTGAAGTCTAGAAGTGGATTCTCTTGAAATTAACCCAAATATCCATCAAACAGTGTTTCTCACTGTAAATCTAAGGACAACCAGGAGAAGTTTCTAGTACTCTTCCTCTCCTTAATATCACCCCTCTCCTTATTGAGAAACCCTGTGGCTTAAATCCTTTTTGCATACCCCTTTCTTGCCTTACTTAGCTCTGGCAAAGAATATTGGTATGCAGTAAAGTGTGGGTTGGAAACTGATGATTTGAGATCTAAATACAGGATGATGTTATTAGCATTATTAAAATAACATTAGCAAGTTAATTTGCTAGAAATTTAAATTTCAAAACATATCAAAACAAGTTTAAATGCGTATGGATTGAACAACTCAATCAAAAGGCAGATATCATCAAACTGGATTTTAAAATCTATATGTTATCTATATGAGACACAGTTTAGATTAAAAGATACAACTGACAGTAAAGAGATGGACCAGTAATCCTTCTCCTGGGTATTTATCTGAATATTATTAAAAACTAATTTGAAAAGATATATGCACCCCAATGTTCAGTACAGCATTATTTATAATAGCCAAGATATGGAAACAACTTAAGTGTCCATTAATGGATGACTGAATAAAGAAGTATGTGTGGGTGTATTTCCATTTCATATATACCAATAGCTTCACTTTTGCTGACAGGGAATATATTCCAAACTTTAATATAAAATCAACGGAGTTCTTCCATTACTTTTAAATCTCTTCTTCTACTGACAGCAACCCACGCTTTCCACTGATCCTACAATAGGATATGCTTCATGTAATACATAAAAGATGTTTTCATTTTTTTTAAAAGCATTAAAAGTATAGTTAATGTTTAAATTACAGAATAATAAGCCTTACATCATTTTGAAAAACATATTACTTTATGAGTGATAAGAAAGGGGTAGTTTCTTCTTATTCTAGTTGATATATTTCACTTTTTAAATTCATTCTATCTCTCCCTTGTTAAATACACTAGAGTCTCTCCTGTGCTTTAGAAAGTATTAAAATCAAGAGCAGCAGTGCTTCTAGGCAACATACAAGATCTTTGTACCTGGCACCGTTGCTAAGCAGAGTGAATTACCATGGGGAATGGAAATGCATATGCAGAAATATTTATAATTAAATATTACTAGCTAATATTTGAAGATATAATGGCTGAAAACTTCCCATATTTGATGAAAGACATGAATATAAACATTTAATTAGTTCAACAAACTCCAAGTAAGGTGAACTTAGAGACCCACACCCAGATATGTTATAATCAAACTTTGAAAAGCCAAGGGCAGAGAGAATCTTGAAAGCAGCATAGAGAAGAAACTCATTACATACAACAGAACCTTAATAAGAAAGTACACAGATTTTGCATCAGAGACTTTGAAAGTCAGAAAGTAGTGGGCTGACATATTCAAAGTGCTAAGAGAAATAAGCTGTCAACCAAGAATCCTACATGTACCAAATCTGTTCTTCCAAAGTGAGGGAGAAATTAATACATTCCCAAATAAACAAAAACTGAGGGTGTTCATTACCTCTAGACCTGCCCTGCAAGAAATGCTCAAGGGAGTCCTGCAGGATGAAATAAAAAAGGCACTAGATATTAACTTGAAGCCATATGAAGAAATAAGTGTTTCAATAAGGGTAAATAGGTGGCCAATTTTAAAAGCCAGTATTATTGTAATAATAATTTATAATTTCACTTTTTGTTTTCTACATGATTTAAGTGACTAATACATTAAAAAAACACTATTATTAGCCTGAAAACTAGTATCATAGTAACTTATTTATAACTCATTTTTTCTAGGTAATCTAAGAGAATAATGCACTTAAAATAATTATTAGCTTAATATCAGCTAATATTCTAGAGATCTAGATCCAGGTGTAACCATGATGTTTCTCTTTGACTGATTTCTCTCTCCATATTCATCGTCTTCACCCTATGTTAAGACTTTTACTAGTTCCTCATTTAGACATTTCCTAAATGTGCCTTTCTATAGTGACTTTGATTTCAACCCCTTATGAATTGATTCTTCTTCTCTAACTGTGTCCTCAATGATGGTCAGTTTCTCTTTGAGATCTTGGAAACTCCCCAAAGCCTTCAAGGCTCCTAGGAAATCATCTTTGGGTACATCCTTCAGGGATTTGCTTTCATTTGGGCAGGGGAGCCTTCAAATCATCTTATTCAGCAACTTCTATCTGTTCTCTGTGAAGGAGCAATTCAAGCCTCTTGTTGGGCTATTTAACGTTTTCTCTCCTCCAGACTGGCTTTGTCACCATGCACATGGCTGGTTCCAAAGTATTGAAAATTCATTTTTCCACAGCTACATTTAATATACTAGTACTATAATTTTGCCAAAGGAGTTAGATGTGGTATACCTTATTGCTTTATTTTATCCAGCCTTCACATATTTTATGTGCCACTTTCACACATTCTTTCTCTTTATTAATTTTATGCTCCCATTTGAAGAACTGTGCTGTGGGAGCTATTGGTATAAATAAAGCATTATAAAATTTTATTGTATTTTATTATTGCATAAGTGTTATTCCAATAAACATATTGAGAGAAAACTATAGGTATTTAACACATAACACATTTCCAGCAATGTTATTTGAAACCTTTATTTAGTGCATGACTAAACCCTGTTTAATAGACACAGTAGATTTGAATAAGAACCAGCTTGATTTTATTTATACTAACAAAGATGTTCTAATAAAAGAGAGATGTTCAAGGTAAAAAAGATATTGGTTTATGTTTTGGGGTACATAATATATAAAGATGTAATTCTGTTACATCAACAACTGAAAGGAGTGGGGATGGAGCTGTAAAAGAGTGGAATTTCTGGATGTTATTGTAATTAAGATGTTATAAATTCAAATTAGAGTGTTATAACTTCAGGATGTTAAATGTAATCCCTATGGAAACCACAAAGAAAATAGACATAGAATAGACATAGAATGCAAAAGGAAATGACAAAGGAACTTAAATATTACGCTACAAAAAAATCAACTAAGCCCAAAGACGATAATATATAAAATAAGGGACAAAAAAGCTATAAGGCATATAGAAAACAAAGAGTAAAATGATAGAAGTCCATCCCTATCTGTAATATATACCCAGGATATAGACCATATGTTAGGTTACAAATTATTCTCAATTGATTTAAAAAGATAGATATCATACAAAGTATTTACTGAGACCACAACAGGATGAAGTTAAAAAACAATAACAGGAAGAAAATGGGAAAATTGATAAATTTATGAAAAATAAATAACACACTTTTAAACAACCAATGGATCAAAGAAGGAAACACATGGGAAATTAGAAAATAACTAGAGATAAATAAAAATGAAAACACAACATATCTGAACTTATGGGGCACACTAAATGCAGTGCTAAGGGGGAAATGTATAGTGATACAGGGTGGGGCAAAAGGAGGTTTACAGTTGTTCATATTGAAAATAACATAATAAATAAATAATGCTAAAAGAATAAACCTCGTGTTTCACGTGCTCACAACTGTAAACTTATTCTGTCCCACACTGTATGTAAATACTTACATAATAAAAAAGAAAGATCCCAAAACAACATAATTTTACAATTTGTAGAACTAAGAAAAGAAAAAAAACTAAACCCAAAGCTGGCAGAAGGAAGGAAACAATAAAGAGTAAGTAGAGATAAACAAAATAGAGAGGAGAAAAACAACAGAGAAAAATCAATAAAACCAAAAGTTGGTTCTTTGAAATGATCGGCAAAGATGACAAATCTTTAGCTAGATGGACTAAGGAAAAAGAGAGAAGTCTCAAATCACTAAAATAAAAATTAAAGTGGGGACATTACCAATGATCTCACATAACTAAAAAGAATTAGCCCTGGCTGGTGTAGCTCAGTGGACTGAGCATTGGCCTATGAACCAAAGGGTCATTGGTTCAATTCCCCAGTCAGGGTACATGTCTGGGTTGCAGCCAGGTCCCCAGTAGGAGGGCACATGAGAGGCAACCACACATTGATGTTTCCCTTTTTTTCTCCCTCCCCTCCCCTCTGTCTAAAAACAAAATAAATAAAATCTTAAAAAAAGAATTATATGACAATACCATGAAAAGTCATACGTCAACAAATTGGATAACCAGATGAAAGAGACAAATTACTAGAAATACAAAACCTACAAAGGCTAAATCATAAACAGAAAAATATGAACGGATCTAGAATTAGTAAGGAGACTGAATCAGTAATCAAAAATCTGATAAAGAACAGTCCTGGACCTGATGGTTGCACTGGTGTATTACATTAAACATTTAGAGAAAAACTAATACCAATGCTTCTCAATCTTAAAAAAAAATCAACCAAAGAAATACTTCCTAATTCATTCTGTAGGGCCAGCATTACCATGATACCAAAGCCAGAAGAAGACACTGTAAGAAAAGAAAATTACACAATATCCCTTATGAACCCTGATGTAAAAATCCTGAACAAAATACTAGCAAACTGAATTCAGCAGCGTATTAAAAGAGACATACAGACATCTGGCCAAGATGGCAGTGTAGGTAAATGCAGTACTCGAGTCCTACCACAACCACATCAAAATTACAACTAAACTACATAACAAACATCATTCAGAACCATCTGAAATACAGCTGAATGGAAGTCCTACAACTAGGGATTTAAAGAAGTCACATCAAGAGTGGTAGAAAGAAAGGGTGGAGACAAGGAGTGGGCTGATCCAAAACCAACATGTGGCACTTAAAATCTGGAGGGATATCTTAGTTACGAAGGTCCCCCCTGAGGACTGAGGGGTCCCAGGCCCACACCAGGCCACCAAGCCCAGCGTTCCAGAGATAGAAAGAGAAGTACTCATAACTACTGGCTGTAAAAACCAGCAGGGACTGTGGCAGAGTGAGGCAGAGGGCTTCTCTAGTCCCACGCATTTCCTTTTAAAGGGCCCACAAATGGACTTACTCAGACTCATTTCCCCTGAGCTCCAGTGTTGGGGCAGCAGCTTGAAAAGAACCAGGGACATATGGGGAGGAACTGAATTATCTGGCATCAGGGAGAGAGCTGGGGGACAGGCAGCTTTCTGTCAGACAAGAGTGCAGGCAGAGGCCATTGTTTGTTTTCTGAAACCTCTCCCCACAGAGCTGGCAGGCAGGTGACACATCTGAGTCCCCACCAAACTGGCTCATACTGTTCTCTCTACCTGGCAATTTTATGAGACCACACCCCATACAATTTTCAGGCCCACCCAAGCCATTTCCAGTGGCTTTTCCATACATCTGGCCTCTCTTGTCTCATGCTTTGGACTTTCCTAAAATCTCTCGAACAAGAAGTATCTGGCCTCTGTGTACGCCGTACCTCTTGCTAAGTGGCCCCAGGTCTGGCATTAGCGGCAGCCAGCCTTGGTTCACACCTTGGCCTCTCCTGGGCACCTCCAAGCCCAGCACAAGGAGCAGCCATCTGTCGACTGCTCTGTAGCTTGTACCTGTTGGCCTCAGGCATCACGGGGTGCCGGAAGAAGAGAGAGAGCAAGAAATCGAAAACCTATTTGAAAAATAACGACAGAAAACTTCCCTAACCTTGTGAAGGAAACACATACAAGTCCAGGAAGCACAGACAGTCCCAAATAAGGTGTACCCAAAGAGATCTACATCAGGATGCATCATAATTAAAATGTAAAAGGTTAAAGACAAGGAGAGAATCTTAAAAGCACCAAGAAAAAAGCAGTTACCTATAAGGGAGCTGATTTCTCAACAGAAACATTACACGCCAGAAGGGAGTAGCAAGAAATATTTGAAGTGATGAATAGAAAGGATCTATGACTGAGACTACTCTTCCCAGCAAAGCTATCATTTAGAATCGAAGGACATAGAAAGAGCTTCCCAGAAAAGAAAAAGCTAAAGTTCATCATCACCAAATCAGTATTACATGAAATGTTAAAGGGTCTTAAGAAGAAAAAAAAGATAAAAAATATGAACAATAAAATGACAATAAATACATATCTATCAACAACTGAATCTAAAAAACAAAATAAACAAGCATAACAGAAACAGAATCATAGATACAGAGGCTATTTTGACAGTTGCCAAATGGGGAGGGTGTTGGGGGGGATGGGTGAAAAAGGTGAAGGGATTAAGAAGTACAAATTGTTACAAAATAGTCATGGGGATATAAAATACAGCATAAAGAATATAGTCAATAATATTGTAATAACTATGTATGGTGTCAGATGGGTATGAGACTTTTCAGGGTAATCACTTAGTAAGTTATATAATGTCAATCACTGGGTTATACACCTGAAATTAATATAATATTGTGAAAGACTGAAAGCTTTTCCTTTAAGATCAGGAAGAAGGTAAGGATGCCCACTTTGGCCACTTCTATTCAACCCAGTAGGGAAAGTTGTAACCAGAGCCATTAGAACAGAAAAATAAATAAAAGGAATTTAAAATGGAAAGGACGAAGTAAAATGATCTCTATTAGTAGATTATATGGTCTAATGAAAACCTAAATATTCCATTAAAAAAACTTATAATAAATGAAGTCAACAAAGTACCAGGGAACAAAACGAGCATGCAAAAATCAGTTCCATATCTATACGCTAACAATGAACAATGAAAAAGTCTGGAAACTATGAAAACAATTCCATTTATAACAGTATCAAAAAGAATGAAACACTTAGGAACTAACTTAAACAAGTAGGTAAAAGATGTACAATAGAAATTACAAAACACTGGTAAAAGAAATTAAAGAAGGTATAAATAAATAGAAATACATTCCACATTTGTGGATTAGAAAACTTAATATTGTTAGGATGTCAATATAGCCCTGACTGGTGTGGTTCAGTCGGCTGGGTGTCATCCTGCAAAGTTAAAGGTTGCTGGTTTGATTTCTGGTTAGGGCGCATGCCTGGGGTGTGGGTTCAGTCTCCAGTTGGAGCACTTGAAAGAGACAACTGATTGATGTGTCTCTCTCCATTCAATATTTCTCTCCCTCTCTTTCTCCCTTCCTTCCCCACCCTCTAAAAATAAATAAATAAAATCTTCAAAAAATATGTTAATACTACGCAAAGTGACCTACGGAGTCAATGTAATCTCTATCAAAATCCCAATGTCATTTTTTTGCAGATATAGAAAAACCCGTTTTAAAATTCATATGGAATCTCCAGGGACTTCAAACAGACAAAACAATCTTGAAAAGAAAAACGAAGCTGGAGGGCTCAAACTTCTTGATTTCAAAAATTTTCTACAAAGTTACATTAATGAAAACAGTTTGGTACTGGCAATAAAGACAGACATACAGACCAATGGAATAGAACATGGAGCCCAGAAGGAAACCTTCAACTATATGGTCAAATGACTTTTAACAAAGATACCAAGATCATTCAATGGAGAAAAGGCAGTTTTTTCAAGAAATAGTGCTGGAAAACTGAATATGCACGTACAAAAAATACAGCTGGACCTCTACCTAACACCATACGTAAAAATTAACAATATGAATCAAAGACCTAAAAGTATAAATCTCCTAGAACATAGGGCAAAAGCTTAATGACATTGGATCTGGCAATGACAAGAAAAGCTTAGGCAATAAAAGAAAAAGTAGACACAGCATTTCATGAAAAATTTAAAAATTTGTCCTTCAAAAGACACTATCAACAGAGTAAAAAGGCAACCCACAGAATGCAAATAGTTTTTGCAAAATCATATAGCTGATAAGGGATTAACATCCATAATACATAGAGAACTTTAAAATTCAACAAAGAAAACCAAACAACCCAATTAAAAATGTGCAAAGGATTTGAATAGACATTCCTAAGCAAAAAAAAAAAACCCTAAAAACACATGGACACAGAAAACAGTATGGCAATTACCAGAGGGAAAGGTGGGAAAGGGTTAGTAGGAAGGAAAAGGGCAGATAAATGGTGATGGAAGGAGACTTGACTTTGGGTGGTGAACATAAAATGCAAGATATAGATAATGTATTATAGAATCGTACACTTGAAATCTATATATTATTAACCAATGTCACCCCAATAAAGTCAATAAAAATTGAAAAACAACAGCAGCGATGAAAACTAAACAAAGTGTGTTCATCAGACTGGAAAAAGAAAGAAGATATACAAATGGTCAACAATCACATGAAAAGATGTTCAACATCACTAATTATTTATGAAATGCAAATCAAAACTACAATGAGATACCACCTGATACCCATTAGGAATGCTACTATCGAAAAAGAAAAAAAAAAACAACCCAGAAAATAACAAGTACTAGCAAGAATGTCGAGAAATTGGAAAGTTCGTTCAGTTTTGATGGGAATATAAAATGTTAAATCCACAGTGGAAAACAGTATGGTGGGTTCTCAAAAAATTAAAAATAGAATAACCATATGATCAAGCAATTCCATTTCTGGTTATATGCCCAAAAGAAGTAAAGGTAGGGTCTCAAAGAGATATTTATACACCCATATTCAGAGAAGCATTATTCATGATAGCTAATATGTAGAAGCAACCCAAGTACACATTTATGAAAAACAGATAAAGGAAATACAGTATATATACACAATGGAATTATTATTCAGCTTTTAAAAGAATAGAAATTCTGACATACGCTACAACATAGATGAAACTGGAGGACATTACGCTAAGTGAAATGAGCTAGTCACAAAAAGGCAAATAGTGTATGATTCCATTTATATGAGGCACATAGAACAGTCAAATTCATAGAAAACTGAATGATAGTTCAGGGGATGGGGGAGGTAGAAATGGGTAGTTGTTTAAATGGGTGTAAAGTTTCAGTTTTACAGGATGAAAACAGCTGTGGACATGGGTGGTAACTACATGTGATGATTTCACAACATAATGAATATATTCATTACCACTGTAGTGTATATGCAAAAATAGTTAAGTTAATCTAAGACTGTGTGTATTTCGCAAAAAAATAGTGAAAAGAGAAATACAGACTTCTTCAGCAGGGTCATTAGCTTAAGGAGTTTGGAATCATAAGCTATCTAACATGTTTTATGGCTGCCTATTCACAGAGAGACACTTCTTCCTCCTACTCTTTATCAGACTGATCCATTTCCATCTGGCATTCAATGTTTGCAACCAACCCCAACCCTGGAGAGCTCCTGAGCTCTCAAAACAGAAATCAAGGAAAGGAAACAAAACCCTTGCCTTACCAGGGTCCAGAAAGGGCTGGCCTTCCCCAGCAGTGCCATAGCTCAGCTCCTGCAGCCCTGCCTGTGGGATCCATGCCTCTGTCACTGGGGCCTCAGGGACAGGTCCCATTTCTTGGAGTGGGGGTACCTCCACATGGATGTTTGGTGATATGTCTGTCATTCCAACTGCTGCCAGGTCTTCCAAGAGCATTTCCTGCCTATCAATCTGGGGAAAATGCCAGAATCAATCACTCTAAAGTCTAGACTAGCAGTGCCCAGCAGCAACATAATGCAAACCACCCAAGTCATTTTAAATTTTCCAGTGGCCATGTGAAAAGTGAAAGAAATAGGTAAAGTCAGTCTTAATAATATGCATTATTTAACCCAATACTGTATTTTGCAGTGTATAATGCACACCCAAGGTTTTTGTGCGCATTATACATGGGATTATTATACCCATGGCATGTAATCATTACACCCATGTATAATGCACATCCTCACATTTCCCTCCAAAATTTGAGCAAAAAAGTGCACATTATACATGACAAAATAAGGTATATCAAAATATCATAATTCCATAATGTAACCAGTATAAAGAATTATTAATACAATATTTCACCTACTTTATTGTTCAACCTAAGCCTTCTGAGTGTGTTGTGCATTTTATACTTAAAACATATCCCAGTTTGGTCTAGCCACATTTCTAGTGCTCAAGAGCCACCCTTGGCTGGTGCCTACCATACGGGCAATGCAGGATTAGGCCACATGAAGACATCTCATGCAGTAAGCCAAACAAGAAGACACAGAAAGGAAGGGAAATCACAAACGCATTCCATCCTGGAGGCAGCACACTTTGGAAGAGTCCTCTTCATGCAGGCTAACTGCAGAGCCCCATCAGCACACAAGACCCCAGTGCCCCTAATGCCCAAGGAGAACTACTTCCTCCCTTCTGCAAAGATGCTGCCCTGTGCTCAGCTATTGCATGCCACAAACGGGTTTTACTTGGTGCTTCTGAACAGAGGGCAGGACCACCACCCCCGGGAGGTGTTTTGGATAAGATGGCAGGAGCTGGCTATCAGAATTTAGTGGGCAGAGATGGGGGTATAGATAATGTATAACGCAGAATGGCTCCAGGTCCCTACCAAATTTGGAGTGTCCCCCTCAAGTATTTACGTAGGTAAAAAGAACTTGTCAAGAGCCTCACCTTGTTGGTCATATAATCACAAGATGTTTTTGCAAATTTTAGCTTGACTTGACTTTTCTAGGGAAGCACTACTTTGGAAATCAAAGAAAGACTAAACGACTAATTGTTCAGATTCACCAAGAGTTGTTTGCCACTTTGGAAAATCACATGACCAATAGCAACACTGTTCATAGTGTTCCAGCTGTGTCTGCACTCAAGTCCAGACATGTGTATGTGGAAATGCTTATTAGTTTGCAATACTTTATGTTCCTTTTCTCTTATATTAGTCATAAACCCTACTTGACTTACAGTTGGCAGATCTTTTTGGAAATAGCCAGAGAATAAGTACATTAGGCTTTCTGGGTTGTGTTCATCTGCTGCCTTTTTTTTTTTTAAACAGCACTTTAGAAAGGTAATAACCAGCCATGGCTGGTGTGGCTCAGTGGATTGAGCGCCGGCCTGCAAATCAAAGGTCACCCGTTCAATTCCCAGTCAGGGCACATGCCTGGGTTGCAGGCCAAGTCCCCAGTAGTGGGCATGTGAGAGGCAACCACACATTGACCTTTCTCTTTCTTCCTCTCTTCCCCTCCCTAAAAATAAGTAAGTAAAAACAATATGAAGTTTTAAAAAAAGGCAATAACCATTATTAGCTCATGGGCTATATAAAAACAGGCCTTGGTGTGCTTTTGGCCCACAGGCCATACAGCACCTATATCTTGATGGTTTTGATTTCATGTATATAAGTAGACTACTCTCAACAATGTTCATCTTAGGATAGCAAAGGGGACATTACCAAATATCTGAGGAGTTGAAATTAATACCTGACAATTACTGACACATATGCTGATTCCAACAAAATGGAAATATGAAAATCACTGCAGGGAAATCTTGGGACAAAAAGACAAAATGTCAAATCTAGTACCTGATGTGTCTGCCACTCCTTTTAGTTAATTACCCAGATCCCAAATTCTTTTCTCACCTGTGGCTCTGGTATCTCAAGTTCTCTCTGTAAGTCTTCTATCAGTGACACAACTCTTTCTCTATTCTCTGGGCAATGTTCCCTCACCCAGGTCTCTATCTCTGTAGGCAGAATTGTTAGGAATTGCTCCAACACTAGAAGCTCCAAGATTTGTTCTTTAGAACGCATCTTTGGCTTCAGCCACTGACAGCAAAGCTCCCAGAGTTTGTTGAAAGCTTCATGAGGCCCAGCAGCTTCTTTGTACTGGAACTGCCTGAAGCGCTGACGGAAGACTTCAGAGTCAGTATCATACTCTTGAAACACGGAGCCCTGATTCAAGGAGGCCTGGATTGCACAACCCAAGGCAACAGCCATTGCCCACTTCCAGCAGTGTCCAATTTATCTAGGCCTGAAGTCTCAGACTCC
This sequence comes from Mormoops blainvillei, assembly GCA_004026545.1. Taxonomy (NCBI): domain Eukaryota; kingdom Metazoa; phylum Chordata; class Mammalia; order Chiroptera; family Mormoopidae; genus Mormoops; species Mormoops blainvillei. Next base: position 19,397 of record PVJD01016673.1, read on the forward strand.
AATTTGTTTCTTTGTATATTTCTTGGGTGGAGGACCTACAGCTGAGGGCAGAGCAAATGAGAAAGGAGAAACAGCAGTGGTTACCAGAGGGCATCCTTACCTCCCTTAATTGCTTACTTTTCACCAAAGCCCTAAAGCAGCAGATTGTAATCTTTTCACTGGTTTTGAGAATCTGATGAAAGCCATGGACTCACTTCCTAGAACAATACACATAAATCCAGTTTCAAAAAGTTCACAAAATCTTCAAGAGTATCTATGCGCCTGCTAGAACTGTTCTGTCCAATATGGTAGTCAATAGTACCATAAGGCAGATTAAATTTAAATTATTTAGATATAAAAATTCAGTTTCTCATTCATATTATTCACATTTCAAGTGCTCAGTAGACACTGTTGCAGGAAGTTCTATCAGACAGATCTGTTCTAGAATTCTTTGGACCCAAGGCTAAGAATCCTTTCCCTTAAATTAGCTGCTATAAGACCTGATGACCTATACCCCATACCAGTCTAATAACAATTTTCTTGTGTTTCTTAACATAGGTAAGCCACAGAGAAATACTGGGGAGCAATACTTACAATACTGGTGAACAACCCTGATAGTTCATCTAGCTTTGAGTAACCCTCAGTCACCTTCAATCACCGGCATCTTAGCGAGAGCCATGCCCTGCAAAGGCAACAGCTCAACAATCCCCCATTCTTCTCCACTCCAGGTATGTGTAGTTCAGCCAACATCACCGTGATCCTCATCCTGCAATGGCATTCCAAGTGGCTTTCTC
>PVJD01016674.1:0-20163 GCA_004026545.1 Mormoops blainvillei
TGGGGAAAGTGGTGGCAGGATGATGTCGACAAAAAAATAGACGGGGGAGGCTAAGAATAGTATAGGAAATTGAGAAGCCAAAGAACTGATTTGTACAGTCCATGGACACAAACAAAGAGGTGTGGGGATGATGGGATGTGGTACAGGGTGGAGGGGATAAAGGGGGGAAAATGGGACAACTGTAATAGCATACCCAATAAAATATACCCTAAAAAATGTAATTAAATAAATAAAAAGAAAAAAATTGAGGCCTAGAGAAGTTACATAAATTTCTCAAAGCCACACAGGTAATAAGTAGTATAGCTAGGACTTAAAGCTCTATAGTCCAAACTCTATATCTATCATGCCACGCTGCCTCTCCCTGTAGCTCAAATTTGATATAGTTTCTTTCAAAATAAATAACTTGAAGCCATTGTCTTGTATACTTTTTTTTAGAGAGAGGGGAAGCAAGGGAGAAAGAGAGGGAAAAATCGATGTGTAAGTGAAATATCAATTCGTTACCTTTCAAACGCACCCTAACCAGGGACCGAACCCACAGACCAGTCATGTGCCCTAACTGGGAATCAAACCGCTGTCCTTTCACTTTGCAGGGTGATGCCCTTCCCACTGAACCACACCAGTCAGGGCTACATTTTTTTTTCCTCAAAATAGGCAAAGACAAGACAAGATTCCTCTCGTGGCTATCACAGATTTATAATTCTTCGGTTTACTTCCTATGTTCTTTCCTATGCTGGCAATAACTCTGTTTGTGATTCTGAGTATAAAGTATTGTCAGAGTACTATAGACTGAGTATCTGTGCCCCTCTAAAATTCATATATTGAATCCTAACCCCTAATATGACAATATTGGAAGGTGAGGCCTTCAGGGGATACTTAGATCATAAGGGGAGGGCTCATGGATGGGATTCATGCCCTTATAAAAGAGGTCCCAGATAACTCCCTTGTCCCTTCCACCATGTCTTCACCATGCCCAGGAAAAAGACAGCCTCTGTGAATGAGGAAGTGGGCCATCAGCAGACAATAAATCTGCTAGCACCTTGATCTTGGACTTCTCTGCCTCCAGAACTGAGAAATAAATGTTTGTTCTTCAAGCTACTCAGTCTATGGTATTTTTGTTATAGCAGCCCAAATGGACTATGACATTGAGAGCCTAGATTTTGTGTCCCTTCACCATTTATCTTGTACCTTCTCCTAAACTGCCTCCCACTTTTAAGGCCTCTCAAACACCATTGATTGATTGGTTGATTTAACTGTTGTTTAAGTACAGCTGTCTCCATTTTCGTCGCCCCACTCCCCCCCACCCCCACCCCGTCCCCTCCCATCCCCACCTCCCACCCTCAATCCTACTCCTCCTCCCCCTTGGCTTTGTCCATGGATCCCTTATATCTTTATACATGTTCCTTGACTTGACCTTTCCCCTTATTTCCCCATTATCACCCTCCCCTCTCCCCTCTAGTTACTGTTAGTTTGTTCTTTATTTCAGTGTCTCTGATTCTATTTTGCTTGCTTGTTTTGTTGATTAGGTTCCACTTATAGATGAGATTTATTTAAAATCATGTTGAAAATGCACATTTCTAAAAATCCACCAATGTTAATACAACTCAAATCAGAATTTTTCCTAAAGTTTTATTTCTAAAAAAATTTGGACTTGTACTTTTTTTTAAGTTGGAAAAATCTATACGATATTTTTTCAAGCACTAGTTCTCATGGAAAATTTGAAATAGTATTTTTTTAGTACTGTCAACATTAATACCAAAGTCATATTAAAAACATTCCTTATTCATTCATCCAACAAAAATGTATTGAGCTTTTATGACTCCTAGGCTCTGGGAACACAGTTATGAAAATGCCAAACATTGGTCCATGTCCTGATGGAACTTATGGTTGTGAATATCATTCAAGGTAGAAAAGAAAGGAGATGACTCTAACCCAGGGATACCTTCTAGACATTATTTTTTAATAATGTACTACCTTCAAACAACAGTTATTAGCATATACATTCCTCCAGTAGGAGACAAAGGGTAAATTTACAATATTTGTGTTTCCACAGACGGAAAGTAAAAGCCATGAATATTCCAATAGGATTGGATTGAATTCTAGATTCAAAAATTATCAGATGACATTTTTCTCAGAATGCCAAAACAACAATTAGAGAGGCCTAAGGCTGCCCTAGAAGCCACTCTTGCCATTAGCATATTGCCTTTGGAATTTGGCAATCTGGAAGTAGCTCAGCCTGACTCAAATGAGAACTTTGGTTAAATTCCTCCTTGCCTTTTTGTGCCTATGATCCATGGGAACCACGAAAATTGCTAGCTCTGGCTGGACATCAACAATGCCAGTTTTTTTGATGCCATTCCTCTCTTCTTCCCTTCTCTATCCAATGTCTTGCTCTTCCCCTCTATCCCAACATTTGCACTGCACAAATTAATCTGTGGTGAACAAAGTCCACTTCTATGTCTCCACTTCTTCCCTGAGTACTCACTCCACCTTCTGCTGCTAATTGAAAGCTGGCTCTGTAACTCTGGCTGGTGTAGCTCAGTGGATTGAGTGCTGGTCTATGAACCGAAGAGTTGCTGGTTCGATTCCCAGTCAGGGCGCATGCCTGGGTTGCAGGCTGGGTCCCCGGTGCGGAGTGCATGAGAGACAACCGTGCACTGATATTTCTCTCCCTCTCTTTCTCCCTCCCTTCACCTCTGTCTAAAAGTAAATAAATAAAATCTTAAAAAAAAGAAAGCTGGCTCTGTAGCCTACAACATGTCCCATACAGCCATCTCAAGGCTGCTGTTTCTTCCCCAGCCTGCATACTGAGCTGGGTTGAGTGTTAGGGAGAGCTGTTTCACCATTCTCCTTACTCCGTCACTGCATTTTCTAAACCAGGAGTCAGCAAAGTTTGTCTTTAAAGCACCAGAGAGTAGATACCTTAGGCTTTGTGGGTACAGACTAGCTCTATTGCAACTACCTGATTCTACTGTTGTAGCTTGAAAGCAGCCATAGACAATATGTAAACACATGGGCATGGGTGTCTTCCAATAATATTTAATTACAAAAACAGGAAGTGAGACCAGGTTTGAACCCTGAGTAGTTTCCCAGCCTCTACTCTAAACCACTAACCTTTCACACTCATGCAAAAAAAAAAGGAATAATCTCTTATTTGAAAATTACACCAACCATATTCCCCACCTAACTCTCCTAGCTCCTTTCGTATATACACCCTTGGTTCAGCCTTATTTATTTATTTTTTTTTTAGAGAGAGGAGAAGGGAGGGAGATAAAGAGAGAGAGGAACATCAATGTGTGAGACAAACATCTATTGGTCGCCTCTTCACATGTCCCCAACTGGGGGCCTAGCATGCAATCCAGGCATGTGCCCTGTCTGGGAATTGAACCGGTGACCTTTCATTTTGCAGGACAATGCCATACCCACTAAGTAACACCAGCCAGGGCCTGGTTCAGTCATGTTTATGAAGGTTTCTGGCATCCGGTTCACGGTTCACCTCCAGTCCCACATCCTTCTGGATGACTTCCATATCCATAAGGGTGATCAGTATATCTCCATGGCCTCACAGTGCCTGGAGTTGCTCAGTTCCAAAGACTTTCACCTCCATTCCATTTCAACAACAGATTCCTTTGGGAAACATTGCACCTTCCATAACTTCCAACCTGTATCCCATTCTGACCCCAACTTCTATTCTACGGACTTCCCAATTTTGACCTTAGAACCCGTCCATTTTCTCCCAGTCAGCTGGCCCCCACCTGGCCTCACATTCCCCCTACTCAGTCTGGACACCATGGTTGGTCACTATACTCTCTTGCTAGCACCTTCAATCCCCTTGCTCCCTTTTCTTTCCATTGTTCCTGTTTGTCAAAACCATAACCCCGACTCCTGAATCAATTCCACTACCAGACTTCTCTGACCCTGTAGCCAAATTGCTGAACATAGCTGGAGAAAAATATACCACCAGGCAAACTTCAGCCACTATAAGCTAATGATTTTAAATCTTACTTGGACCTTTATTTCCTCTAGTCTATCCTTTTCAATTGTCTTTGTTTAACTCTCTAACGCATTTATCTTAAGCAAGACAACACAGTGCTGTAAAAAAGATTGCAGGCTTTGAAATCAGACAGACTTGGGTTTGAGATCTGGTTCTACCACATACCAGCTGTATATTGTCTTGAGGAAGTTATTTATATTCTTTTTTTCTCAGTTTCCTCATGCGTAACATGGGAATACTATTACCTACTTTATCTGTTAAGATTATCTATGCAAAACAATTAACACAGTGTCTGACACCCAGCAGGTTCTCAATAAGTGATAGCTATTAATAAGAGCTCATGTTAAGCAGATGTCTATACCTCCTATTTCACTAAGACCATTAGGTGTTTCTTAGCCTGAGTTCCCCAGAAGGCAGTCAATGTGCTATTTGGCTGAACCACATGAAAGTACTGAAATTCAACCATTTTGACATACAGAAACAATACAGTTTAGCATCATTAATTAGAGAGTACAATCCCAGGGGAGCAGAAGGGCGGGAAAACAGGAAAACGAAGGAATGAGAGAGTCAACAAGAAGGTGCATTGGTATCAAGCTTGAGCTCTGGGGACCATGTTCAGAAAGATCATAAATATGTTGTAGAGGGAATCAAACCTGATACCAGAGATGAAATGCTAATTGCCCTGACTTATAATGTAAATGCTTCTCTCCCACCTCTGTAAGCCCTTTTCACGCCAATTGCCCTGACTTATGATGTAAATGCTTCTCTTTCACCTCTGTAAACCCTTTTCGAGCCAAATCTATACCACGCCTCCCAAGACTCTTACCCCACTTAGCCCAGCATAAAGGGAATGCGGGGCTATTGTTCTGGGCTCAGAATTTGGAGTTTGTCTCCTCTGGGCCCGTGCACGTAAGTAAAGATCCTGCTCCTAACCCCTCAGTGTCTGGTCGTTTCATTTTTCCCTAACAATGTGACTTGTATATCAAATCAGTTGACAAGGAGAGAAAGAGAATTTAATGACTAACATTACTTTTTCATTGATCCAAAGGTTTGCAAACCTGTGCTGCTTTGACTCCTCAGCATTTTCAGGCTACACAGTGCATGGGCACCCCAGTTGGTCCCACTGTGTCTCGTCTCAATGTCCACAGGAAAGCACCAGGGCATGCAGTGAGAAGCTGATGGGGTGCACTGTGTAAATCCATCAGAGCCCACTCAGAGAAGGGGCTGGGACAGAAGCAATAGCCGAAGGCCCCTGAAATAATATGGCCAAGAGGATCTGAACTGGTAGAATGTGGCTGATAGAAAGTTTGAATGCCCTGGATTTCCTCTCACTTAGAAAACTTCCCTGAAGCTGTAATCCACTGTTTATTTTCATCAGAGGAAGAGATACGCTCCTCTTGTTCAGGGCTATTGTCTGCCCCTCCACCTATGCTCTCAATTTTAATCCTTCCCACCTCCCTTTGGACCTTCATCTTCTCACACTCTAGTAATCCCTTCCCCTCTACCTATATGCCTGCTGAGGTCTTTCCTTTCCTTAAAATATCTTTGCTTTACTTTGCACAAGCTTTTAGTTTTCTTTTCTCTTTCCTTTCCTTCTCAGCAAAACATCTTAAATGAGTAATCCAGATTTTCTCTCTCTACTTGCTCTCCTCAGAACAACATGAACTGGTCTCATCACTACTGAAACAATTTTGAAGAGGACACCACTGGTCTCCTTATGGTCATTTCCAATAGATGTAATTCTAGCCTTATCTGTCTTGGTTTCCCTGCAGCATTTGGTCCTGTTGATCCCTTCCCTCCTTACTGAAACTCTTTCTCAGTTCAATTACCATGGCACTTCTCCTAATTCTTTTGCTGGATCCTTTTCTCTTAGCCTTCATCCACTCTCCCTGGAGGAACATTATCCATTCCTTGGATTTCAAGTATCACTATGTGCTGATGACTTACTTCCATCCAGGCTTCTAACTCTGCACTCATCTTGAAAATGTCAAAGCACGATATATCCAGCTGTTTGGTGAGCACATCCAATGGGCAGCTCAGACTCAGCATATTGAAACCTGAACTCATTAACATCGAAATAAAGAACAAACTGACAGTGACCAGAGGGGAGGAGGGAGGGGATGGGGGGGGGGAAGGGTCAAGTCAAGGAACATGTATAAAAGACCTATGGTCAAAGACAATGGTGGGGGGTATTGAATGTGGGAGGTGAAGGGTGGGTAGAGCAAGGGAGAGTAACAGGGTAAAATGCAGACAACTGTAACTGAACAACAATAAAATTTTTTTTAAAAGAACCTGAACTCATTATCTTCCAACCTCCTCCATAAAATCTATCTGCAGATAATGCCTGTTTTCCCCATTACATTTTATACCTTATTCAATTATTATTAACCACCTATTCTGTGATGTAGTATTCAAGATGTTTGCTCTGGTCTCTGGCTTGCCATACCCCACGATTGGTATTTGTTCCCGACCCCTTTAAATTCCCCCACCGGGTGAGAAGCTGGGCACTGGGAACCAGAATTGTTCATACAAAAAAGTCTTGGGCTCCTTCTAGTACCACTAAAGTCTGCAGAGTAGCTAGGCCAGAGTAGGGCTACAGTCCAAAGGAGCACACCCTGCACACTGTCCAGCACTAGGCATAAGGGCATGTGCAGTGGGGCAGGGAGATGATGCGAAGGAGTAGTGACCTGCTCAGCGTGGCTCCTTTCAAAAGCTATACCTAATACTACCAGTCAGTAGTAGGCACTACACAAAATGTGTAGCCAATAGCTTTAATCTCATTCTTGGTTCAAAGAGTAAGGCCTGAACTTCCAAGCCTGACACACGCCTTCTTCCCCTATCTCTCTTAAGTCTTCCATACGTAGACATCAAATAGTCTCTCCATTTTACGTCCTGGAACTGGATACATTGGTACCTGTTTTGTAACCTTAAAAAAATCTGACAAGGATTTTCAATTCCACAAAAAATGCCTTTAGTAATGTAGGTCTTTGTAAAAGCAAAGTGGCATAACAAACTTTTGGAAAGCGAGGGATACCTGTAGTTGAATCATATCACATGGTTTTGGCTCTTTCAGTTAAAACTCTGCTACTGGTCTCAGCAACATCCTGACCTGGTCCAATGGTTGACATTCAAGAACAAATCAGCGAAACGAGTGCCTAGGCAAGATTATGAAGGGCATTGAATATCAGATTGTGAATCATGGTCTTAAACATTTAGGAAGTGGAGTTTCTAAGCAGAAACAGTGACGTTTCTAAGAAGAGGATGTAAACAAAAATTTGTAACCAAGAGAATGAAAACAAAATCCATGTTTTAAATCTAGTGGAGTAGTAACAGTAGTAGTATTGAAGATTGTCGGAGGAGGAAGACTGGAAGCAAGGGAATCTATTAGAAGTCTATTTCAGGAATCCACAAATGAGCCCAACCCAGTCAACCACACTTGCCTCATCTTTTCATGCTTAATCCCTTGTCAAACAACATCTAAATGGAGAACCCTCAGGCAGCATTGGAGGACAGATGGCCATATTTGAAACAAGTTCTGAATATCACAATGGTAATAAAATTGGCATCACTGCCGATCACTTTGGTGGTTTAAATTCTTAAACGGAGGTCCTTTGCCACTTCAGCATATAAGTCTAAAGTGCCTCCTTTGCTTTGAGCACAAAAATTTGGGGCTATTTTCTAACACACTGCCAATAATAGAGGATGACTATCTCCTAGATTGTCCCTGCCTTCCTTCACTAATTGCCCTTCATTAGGTTTTCATTTTAAAATCAAATTACAAGATTCAAATATATTCATTTCCCAATGTTCTCGCAGCTTTCACATGCAGCCCTGAAAAGAAGGGGTACAAGGTTCTGTGCGCCCCAATCCAAAGGTGGAGAGGCGGGGTTTCCACAGCACCAAGCAATTCTCCAACACCAGCTGGGTGTCATACAATTTAACTCAGTCCTGACACTATCTACCCAGGGGCAGCATCAGATCCCATAGTTTAAGGGTTCAGTCTCAAAAGGCTGCCTACCCCCACTTCAGATGCCAATCAGAAGTCTAGATTGTTACCTGTGTTTCTAACCAACAAACTATAAATTGGAGGTTTCCAGGACCCCCTCCTTGGACTTCAGTGCCAGTGGCAAGTCCAGCTTGTTACCTGTGCTTCTGACCAACTGGCTATAAATCAAACAACCCCTCCCTTGGATTTGCTTAATGTGCTCACAGAACTCAGAGAAACATTTTACTTATGAGATTACTGGTTTATTATAAAAGAATATAACTCAGGAATAGCCAGACAGAAGAGATGCTGTCACGAGCAAGGGAACATCCCTGGAGGGAGTCACTCACACACATTTGTGTCTTTCCGCAATGCCAGGTTTATTAGGGGAGAACTTCCTAATAAGCCAATAGTGTCACACACAGGTTACACACAGAGAGGGGAAGCTTAGGGGATAGAAGCAAGCAGAGCAAGTGTCCTGCATGAAGTCCTCGTCACTGGTGGCATCTGCAGGTGAAGAGGTCAGTGTCCGTATTAAGCCAGGAGGCTGCAGTGGTGGCATGTGTCCAGGGGAGTGGAAGTCTGGCAGGGCTCCAAGCGTGACCCGGGGTACAGCCAAGCTCCAATGTTGGGTGGTTGGAGTTCTGAGTTCTTAAAGCCCACAATGGGCAGAGGTCCCTCTCACATCAGTGTCCAGATGGAGTCTTATCCAAGTGTTCAAACTTGTGGTTTGGGGCATTTCGGGCCCCTTCTAAGGCCATTTGCATATAGCCATTTACCTCAGTCTTCACGTAGCACTTGACATAACTGTCGTGGCTGACAGTTACTCCATATTGATTGTCAAAGGTGTACAAAAAATCTGCTCTGGCCTTGCTCTGTAGAGATGCATATGACAAGGAATAGGAAAGAGCACAGAGTTTCCACACTCTCTCCAGCGTGCCACGCCCCCCGGGATCTCCACATGTTCACCACCCCAAAAGCTCCACAAATCCCGGCCTTTTGGGTTTGTATAGAGGCTATATCACTTGATCAATTAATTAAATCATTGGCCATTTGTAACTGAGTCGACCTCCAGCCCTTTTCCCCTCCCCAGAGTTAGGGGTGGGACTGACAGTTTCAACCCTCTTATCTCAGGTTGACGCCTCTGGCAAAGGAACCCAACCTTAGCTGCTTTCTAGAAGTCACCTCATTGACACAACAAAGACATGTTATCACTCATCACTTAGGAAATTCCAAGAGTCTTTTAGGAGTTTTGTGTCAGAAACTGGGACTAGGACCAAAGATATATTTCTGAGGATAAACCACAGTATCACAGGGTGTTAAATTACTTATGCCTCTAGATCTAACAAAAACTAATATGAAAATGTTTGTATGGATCTTTGGCCAATCAACTCCAGCTGTATTTACTCATATAAGGAAAAAAATCTTTACTCACTCGTCCTTAGATGTGACTTCTCACTTATTTTTTATCCTCACCCGAGGACATGCTTATTGATTTTAGCAAGAGGAGAAGGGAGGGAGAGAGAGAAGAGAAACAGATGTGAGAGAGAAACATCAGTCTGTTGCCTCTGGTATAATCCCTGACAGGGGACCGAACTCGCAATCCCGGCATGTGCCCTCACTGGTAATTGAACCCACGACCTTTTGGTTTACAAGACGATGCTCAAACCAACTTAGCCACACCAGCCAGGGCTGACTTTTCATTTGATCCTACTAAAGATGGTCCATAGCTACTGTAATCAAAATATAGAATGTAGAGGTGGAAATAGTGGTAAACAATCTCGTAGCCAAAGATCATATGTTTTTATTTTAATAATTCATAGGAAACCAATTTGATAAACTAAAACTAAAAAGATAATTAGAGTTAGGAAAGAAATATCCATAATTTACCAAAACAAAATATCTTGTACTTCTGATACAAAATTTAATAAAGGTACTGAAACATATTTTCTGTACCTCAGTTGTCATATATATACTATACATGGTATCTAAAAGCCTCAGAGATATTTTACATAATATACAATAAATTAGACCCAGCTTAATAACACCATCTGTGTATGAACATAAATACTTTCTATCTACCTGTCAGAATGGCTATCATCAACAAATCAACAAACAAGTGCTGGCAAGGATGTGGAGAAAGGGGAACCCTCATGCACTGTTGGGGGGAATGCAGGCTGGTGCAGCCACTGTGGAAAGTAGTAGGGAGATACCTCAGAAAATTAAAAATGGAACTGCCTTTTGACCCAGTGATTCCACTTCTGGGTATATATCCAAAGGAACCCAAAACACTAATTTGAAAGAACATAAGCACCCCTAAGTTCATTGCAGTGTTATTTACAATTAACGAGATACGGAAGCAGCCCATGTCCATCAGTAGATGAGTAGATAAAACAACATTTACACAATGGAATAGTACTTGGCTGTAAAAAAGAAGATAATTTACCCTTTGCAACAGCATGGATGGAACTGCAGAACATTATGCTAACTGAAATAAGCCAGTCGGAAAATACCATATGATTTCACTCATATGTGGAATCTAATGAACAAATTGAACTAACAAGGAAAATGGGGACAGACTCATAGATGGAGAGCAGGCTGACAGCTGGTGGGGAGAAGGAAATGAAGGGCTTGAGCTAAAAGGAAAAAGGACTCATGGACATGGATAAAAGTGTGGTGATTGCTGTGGGGGAAGTGGTATAAGAGGACTAGAAGGTAATGGAAAAATACAATAAAGATTAAATTTAAAAAATAATTTCCATCTAAATTTTAAAATATAAGATCAACTAGTACATTTCCCTTGATCACTACACTGCAAAATAGAGCAAAGGTATGCCCTATCCAATTAGACAGAATTGTAACCAAATGCCATTTAAAATGGAGTGATGAAGACAAAGTATTTTTATTGTTTAATACTGCCTTGGATGTTCAGAAAATCATTTAAATCATTAGAAAATAGAAGAGTAAATCAAAATTCAAAGCATGACCAATGATTTTCCTGTCCATGTTAATGCATACTATTAACTATTTTTAACTTTATTCTCCTTAAATGTAAAAAAAGACACAGCTCTGAAGATTGAGCCCTAACACACTTGTTTTCTGTTAGTTTTCTGAGATGTCTTTATGATTAGCCACAAATAACTTTATCTTGCCTCTAAGAGGTCATGAAATTTTTAGGTCTGTCAACAGATATAACAAGTGACATGAGTGGTGGAGAAAATCTGTATCTATGTCTCACCGCAGGAAACTTTCTTTTTCATGCTGCTTGTGTCCATGCCTGTAGAAAAGACACATTTCTCTGACTATCATTTTACAATGAAGAAAATGAAGTCAAAATAATAGGTGATGTCAGCATGAACAGAGAAATAGAGTGAGATTAGAGGTTTCTTAATAATGATTTGATCTTTATTTTTCATCAATCAAAAATGTATTGAGCAACAACATCGATGAACCTAGAGGGTATTATGCTAACTGAAATAAGTCAGGCAGAGAAGGATGAATACCATATGATTTCACTTGTACGTGGAATCTAAAAAACAAAAGAGAAACAGACTTACAGATACAGGAAACAAACTGGTGGTTATCAGGGACAGGAGGGTTTGGAGGTGGGTGAAATAGGTGTAGGTGATTAAGAAATACAAACTTCCAGTTATAAAACACATAAGTCATGAGGATGCATAGGGAATATAGTCAATAATATTGCATAGGGAATACAGTCATTAACATTGTAATAACTTTGTATGGCGACAGATGTTAACTAGGCTTACCACGAGGATCATTTCATCATGTATATAAATATCAAATCACTATAGTGTATACCTGAAACTAATAGGATATTTTCTGTCAATTATATAACAATTTTTAAAAATGTATTGGGGGCAGATTACACTGGAAGAAAGTTGGGGTGAACGAGACATAGTCCCTTCACCTACTTAGCTGTGAGAAATGACTACAATACAAAATAAATGCCGTAAGAAGTACAAAGTCTCACCCTCACCAGCATGGTGCAGTTAGTTGGGCATCATCCTGCAAAGCGAACGGTCACCGGCTCAATCCCTGGTCAAGGCACATGCCTGTGTTGCAAGTTCAGTCCCCAGCTGGGGCATGTACAAAAAGCAATTGATCAATGTTTCTCTCCCTCTCTTTCTCCCTCCCTTCCCCTCTCTCGAAAAATAAATAAATGAAACCTTTTTGTAAGAAAAGAAGTACAAAGCCTCATTAGTTTTCAGTGTAGAAATAAATAACTGTTATTAAAAGGATCATATGGCATGCCCTTGAAAATACAAAAACACTCTAGTGCATCAATATCCTCTACTAAAGGAACAAACCAAGGACATTAACACTCTATTAGGGGAGGATGAGAGATTAGTCACTGGGCAGTGGATGAGCATGACTTCAACATCGGTCCCTCATTAGGAACAAAATCTTCCAGATTGAGCCATCCTGGAGAGCAGGATCACTTCAAATGGAGTATTCAGAGTCACCAGAAAAATTCCTCACTTTTAAAAATTCTCCCTGGAGACCAACCTCCAAGACTCTTTACGGATTCCTTACATTGGTTTAAGGCAGCAATTTTCAACCTTTTTCATCTCATGGCACACAGAAACTAACTACTAAAATTTTGCAGCACACCAAAAAATACATTTTTTGCCAATCTGAGAAAAATAAATTGACATAATTTTGATTCATTCACACAGGACGGCTATTGCTGTGTTGGCTATTGCCATTTTTTTATTTGACAATCTAAGAGAAAAGAGGTCAGTGCCCCTGACTAAATAGGTACTGCATGTATTAAAAATCTTCACAGCACAGGCACACCCCTTGAAAATTGCTGGTTTAAGGCACTGCATTTCTAGGAAGTGAAAGGCAAATACCTGTTGGAGGAGTAATGCATTAGCTGTTATCAATGGAAATTTGCTTCTTTTGAACATTATAGGGAGTTGGGTGAGAATGAATGTTTGACACAGACATGACTTACTAAAAAGGGGATCAAGGAGAGAGAGTCTTGAATCATGCAGAGCTCTTAAGGGAAGATAGGTGACAACATAAAAGCATTGCCTCATTATCACACTTTTCCTAAAGATGTTATTGGTATTGGAATCATTTTTATCGTTAGGCTCAGTAAGAATGGGCAAGATGAAGAAAGGAAGGAAGGAAGACAGAAAGAGAGAGAGGGAGGGAGGGAGGGAGGAAGGAAGGAAAGAAGGAAAGGAGGGAGGGAGGGAGGAAGGAAGGAAGGAAGGGAGAGAGGGAGGGAGGGAGGGAGGGAGGGAGGGAGGAAGGAAGGAAGGAAGGAAGGAAGGAAGGAAGGAAGGAAGGAAGGAAGGAAAAAAGAGAAGAAAAAGAAAGAAATCATATGAGCACTAGAAGAAAATGTGGATGGATATATTTTTGAGTGAGAAAGGTCTTTCTAAGCATGGGGCAAAACATGAAGCTATAACATAAAAGACTGATAAATCTGACTACCAAAAAATAAATAAACAAACAAACTTATAGGTCTTAAAGAACCACAAAGTCAAAAATAAACTAGGACTTATATCCAAAAAATATGAATAAATAACTCTTACAACTCAATAATAAAAAGACAAGTAACCCAGTCTTAAAATGGGTTGAGAGGCTTCTGGTTTCCAATCCGGCACATAAGGAGCTTGGAAGTCATTCCTCCAGCCTAACATGTAAAAAGCTAAACAGGCTGAAAAAATAAATAATTCTTCTTAGATCCGCCAGAGAAATGAGGTCACAAGGTAAACCTGTGCCCCCAAAATTGGAGAGAGTGACAGGCAAATACAGAGATCACAACTTACTGGAGCAGAAACGCATAAGCAGGAACCTCTGTGGGAACCGGTAGCAAAGTAGGGAAAACCTATACTGTAACTGACAAATTGCTGGAGGCTCAAGTGTGACTTTTCAGATAAAACACCACAGGCATGATCCAAGAAGAAAATAATTGACAAGCTGGACTTCATTAAAATTAAAAATTGCTCTGCAAAAGCCATTGTCAAGAGGAGAAGAAAAGTCATAGACTGGGAAAAAATAGCTGCAAAAGACGTGTCATAAAATACTACAATTCAAAATACAGGGGTAGGCAAAAGTAGGTTTACAGTTTTGAGCACGCAAACCACAATTTATTCTTGTATTATTATTTATTAATTATTGAATTAATAAATAATTCAATAGTTCTTTATGAACTATTATAGTTCTTTATGAACTGTAAACCTATTTTTGCCTACCCCATACACAAAGAACTCTCAAAAGTCAAAATGAACAACTTGATGAAAAAATATGCAAAAGCCCTGCCCGGGTGGCTCAGCTGGTTGGAGAATCAGCCCATACACCAAAACGTTGCAGATTCGATTCCCCATCAGGGCACACATCTAGGTTGTGTGTTAGATCCCCAGTCAGGGCATGTACAAGAGGTTACCAATCAATGTTTCTCTCCCACATCAATGTGTCTGTCTGTCTGTCTTTCTCTTTCTCTCCCACTTCCTCTCTCTCTAAAATCAATAAATACATATCCTGGGGTGAGGAATTTTTTTTTTAAATGAGCAAAAGCTCTAAACAGAAACCTAACCAAAAAACATACACAGATGGCAAATGAGCATACGAAAAGATGCTCAATATTATACTTCATTAGAGAACTGCAAATTAAAACAACAATGCAATGATATGCCACTACACACCTATTCGAATGGCCAAAATCCAAAATACTGACAATATCAAATCCTGACAAAGATGTGGAGCAACAGAAATTTTCATCAAACACTGGTGGGAATGCAAAACGCTACAGCCACTTTGGAAAACATCTTAGCAGTTTCTTACAAACCTAAACATATTCTTACTATACCATCCAGCCATTGTGCTTTAGTATTGACCTGAATGAGTTGAAATCATATATCCACACAAAAACCTACAGAGAATTTATAGCAGCTTTGTTAATAAATACCAAAAGTTTTAAGCAACCAAGATATCCTTCAGTGGTATGTAAATGGCTAAATAAACTGGTACATCCAGACAATGGAATATTTTTCACCGCTTAAAAAAAGAGTTATCAAGCAATGAAAAGACACTGAGGAGCTCCTAAACGAGCAGAAGAAATAAAGGGAACATAGCAAGCTTTATTAATGCAACAGAAGATTGGAGAACAGAGGTACAGAGGGTGGAAAAAAGGAGGCACAGTTGGTAAGCAGAACCTAAACTATGTGAAAAGAAGCAAGTTGTAGAATAATAGACACAACTCATATCAAGTTTAAACAGCCCAGAAAACAATACTACTAATTGTTTATGGTTACTGAGAAGAGTACCTAGACCCAATTCCAATTTGGGGACGAGGGTGTAATCCCCCGTACCAACAAACAATCCTCTTGACACCAGCAGGGAGTCTAAGAACTCAACTCAGTTCTGACACTATCTACTCAGAGATAGCACCAGAGTCCATAAGTTAAGGGGTCAGTACTACAAGACTGCCCCCCTACACATACACAGTCACACTTCAGATACCAGCCACCAGCCCAATCTGTGCTTCTGACAAGCCAGCTATAGATGAGAGGTTCCAAAAACCCCTTCCTTGGGTTCAATAAATTTCCCAGAGCAGTTCGCAAAACTCAGAAAACACATTTTACTAACTAGATCATGGACTTATTGTAAAAGGATATAGCTCAGAAAGAGCCAGATGAGAGATGCATAGGCAAGGCATGCAGGAAGGGGCACACAGGGCTTCCACGGCCGCTCCACGTGATATACTCTCTCCGAATCTCCACGTGTTGACCAACCCAGAAGATCAATGAACTCCTGAACCCTGTCTTCTTGGATTTTTATGGGGCCTTTATCACTTGACATGGTTCATTAAATCACTGGCCATTGGAGCTGATTCAAACTGCAGCGCCTCTCCCCTTTCTAGAGATTGAGGGGTGAGACTGAAAGCTCCAGCCCTCTAATCTCAGGGTTGGCTCTCTGGGCAACCAGCTCTCATTCTTAGGTGCTTTCAAAAAGTCACCTCATTCACATAACAAGACACGTTTATCACTCTCAATACTTAGGAAATTCCAAGGGGAAATTCCAAGAGTTTGGGGAGTTATGAGTAAGGAATGGTAGATTAAGACTATCTGAATGACCAAATATATGTGTGTGTATATATATATGTATATATACATATATACGTAATGTATACGTAAGAAATATCCAAACCCAATTTTATAAGAGTTTATTTGAGCCAAATTGACAACATATACCAAGGAGTAAGATCTCAAATACTCTGGAGAATAACAGTTTTGCAACTTCTTTTGTGCATTTCAAATTAAGGAGGGAACATAAGGAATACTGGAAAAAGTAAGATGGGAACTGGATAACAGGATAGTTAACAAGATTATGTACTCTCTTGAGGGTTAATACCGAGTTCCAGGGGTATTGCTTTTGGTATTTCAAAGGTGTGTTAACCTAAATGCACAAGAAAAATGGACGGGGCTGACTTAAAACCTTTCACTAAAGAAGTTATAGGTCTGGGGCCTGACTATCCACCATGAACTGCCCAGTTAGGAATTTATAATAAACTCACCCAGTGAAATTACTTTCCATAGAGACCCCCCTTTTTTTGTCCACATATATATTTCTTCTCTTTTTATCCCCACCCAAGGACACTTTTTCATTGCATTTTAGAGAGAGAAGAGAGAGAGAGGAAGGGAGAGAGAGAAACATTTATGCAAGAGAGAAGCACTGATCTGTTGCTTCCTGTACACGCCCTGACCGGGGATTGTGCAAGCCCATACCAGAAATTGAACCTGCTGCCCTTTGCTTATGGGATGATGCTCCAACGAACTGAGACACAGCTGCCAGGGTGTGTCCACATATATTTCTTATAAATCACAATATCGCAGGTGCCTAAATAATAAACACAAAATTGGTGATAACAGTTATCTCTGGAAAGAAAGGAGAATAGGATCGAAGAATGGTATATAGGGGATCTCAACTCTGTATATTTTATTTCTATTTAATAAATCTATTTCTTACAATAATAAAACATAATATTAAAATTTTATGAAGGTGGGTGGTGGGTGCCCAGGCATTCATTATTTTATTTTCTATTCTTGCCTCTGTTTTATATAATTCCTATTTTAAAAAACAAGTTTAAAAAGAGAAAAGAGCAAGGAATGAAATATCATGTACATATATACATATTATATGAATAATTAAAATAATATATATGTTAGAATAAGCATGCAAAACAATTCTAGAAATTATACACGCAACTCTAAGAGTCTCTGGAGGATAGGATGGTAATCTATTTCCACTATCTGTTATATACTGCTATTTTTTATTTTGTTTTGATTTACAATGAATATGCATTACTATAGTAGGCAGCAAAAATCATTTTTTTAAGTAGTGACAATAAAAAAGAAATCAAGGAAGTCTGAACACAACTTTAGTCTTCATTAGAAAATCTTAAAGCAACAGTAGTTAAAACAAAAGAAAAAAACGTACTGGAATTTACTGTTATAGTGCATTATGTCAAAAGACTGGGAGGCCCTGACCAGTATGGCTCAGTTGATTGTGCATTATACCAAAAAGTTCGTGGGATCGATTCTCTGCTAGGGCACAAGACTGGGTTGTGGGTTCAGTACCCAGTCAGGTACATGCAGGAGGTCACCCTGATTGAAGTTTCCCTCTCACATTGATGTTTCTCTCCCTCCCTTTCTCCTTCCATTCCCCTCTCTCTAGAATCAGGTTTTTTAAAAAAAGAAAAAAATGCACCCTGGCTGCTATGGTTCAGTGGATTGAGCACCAGACTGCCAAGCAAAGGGCTGCCAGTTCAATCCCCGGTCAGGGTACACGCACGGGTTGTGGGCCAGGTCCCCAGCAGGGGGCACATGAGAGGCAACCACGCATTGATGTTTCCCTCTCTTTCTCCCTCATTTCTCCTCTCTCTAGAAATAAATAAATAAAATATTTTTTTAAAGAAAAAATGCTGGGAGGAGCTTTTAACAAATCAATGCAAAATGTAGTTATTTTCTTGTACTCTTGCTCAGCATTGCCATTATTGCAAAAGGCAAACCAAAAGAATAAGATATTATCATTTTGATTAAAGGGATGCCTATGCTATCCTATGACAGCTGGTCTTGAAGATTAGGCCATTCTTGGACTGTAATTGGATAATGCTGGCTTTGCTGATTTGAAGTAGAAGGCTAATCTAGGCAGTTTACAGTAACGACAAAACTGTAAGATTGCTGTCATGGTAACAGGAAAAGAAAAAAAAACAAAATGTACTGAGAGACTAGAACAATCCTCTTGCCTATGTCTAACACCAGTGGCAGGTATCATTTATTGTACGTGGAGTTGCTAGTGTGTTTATATTTTTTAATATAAGTGTTATATATTTGCAAGTATAAAATAGTATAAAACTTTACTGTAGATATTGAGTGAGTATAGGATAATGTGCATGTTGTGTGTAAGGGCTAATTTCAAACAGATGATCATAGTTCTGAGATGTAACCTTTGTGCTCTGTCAACATATTCTGAATAGAAATATATTACACTTTTTCAGTATTATGTGACCACAACATTGTGAGCAGGCTTTATAAAATGTACCCATAAGTGGATTATCTTTAATGAAAAATGAGAATTGTCATAATCGTAATTCATAATTCTATTGCTGAGATGGAAATAAGTAATATGGTACCTATTAGAAGATCAAAAAGGAAAAATAAAAAAGGATTTGCATCAAACAATGCAATGTCAAATACACAGGTTTTTTCCAACATGGGTAGGGCATTTCTCATTAAATTTTTTTAAAGCCTAATGGCCAAAGTTTAAAAAATAAATTTAGATTAATATTTCCCAAAAATGGATGTACAAATTACCCAAAATTGCCCTCTACAAAACGTAGGACAGAATAGTGTCCTCCATGGATCTCTAAACAACTTCTTGATCCACCTGGAGTAAAAGTGGTCTCTGCCAACATGATCCACCTTCTGCAGGAACTACCTTGAAGTTGTTCCTGAAAAGCTACTGTAAAATTTGGCAGCATTTGTTAAAATTTTAACTGTTTTTAACCTTTGAATATAGTTTTTCAAATTCTAGGAAGTTATTCTACAGAATCCCATATGAGGACAAAGATAAAGGCAATGGATATTTATTGCAGTATTGTTTGTGCTGTTTTGTAGCAACTAAAAGTTGGTAGCAATTACATGCTCATCAACAGGGGCTTCCAGTCAAGATGGTGACATAGGCAGACATGGCTCACCTCTTCACACCACCACATCAAAATTACAACTAAAATATCCATCACTCAGGAACAACCATCACTCAGGAACGTCAGAAATCAAGTTGAATGGAAGTCTGACAACTACAGAATTGAAGAAACCACATCCATCCAGACTGGTGGGAGGGGCACAGATGCAAATTAGCTGGCCCTACGCCCACCTGGATAAAAATTCAGGAGGGATAACTCAGGAGCGAGGAGTCCCAGGCCTACACCAGGACCCCCAGCCCAGGATTGCAGTGCCAAGAAGGTAAGTCCCCCATAACTGCTGACTGAAAACTAGCGGAGATTGAGATGGTGGAGGAGGCTGCCGGATCCCTAAGCAGTTCTCGTTGGGGAACCTACACGTGGACTCACCTACTCAGACTCACTCAACTCTGAGCTCCAGCATGGGGGTGGCAGCTTGAAGGGCACCAGTGGTATACAGGGAGAGAATGAAGTGTCTGGCATGGGGGTGAGCAGAGGCCATTGACCCTTTGCTGAGCCCTCCCCCCATAGAACCCGTAGGCTGGCACCATATCTGAGACTCCATCAACCTGGCTAACACTGTGTGAACCGCCTTGGAGATCCCCAGAGACTCTACCCCACACAAGCTGTTTTTCCATAAAAATGGCTGGTCTTGCCTCCTAATCCTAACAAACAAGCAACAGCTGGCTTCAGTGAGCCTTAGTGAGGATAGTGTAAACAGCCTCTGGGACAACTTTAAGAGGTCCAATATTCACCTCATAGGGGTGCCAGAAGGAGAAGAGAAAGAGCCAGGAATTGGAAATCTATCTAAAAAAATAGTGAAAGGAAACTTCCCTAATTTGGTGAAAGAAATAGACGTGCAAGTCCAAGAAGCACAGAGTCCCAATTACTATGCAAAGAGGACCACTCCAAGACACATCATTATTAAGAGGCCAAAGGTTAAAGATAAAGAGAGACTCTTAAAAGCAA
>PVJD01016675.1:0-20160 GCA_004026545.1 Mormoops blainvillei
GCCACCATTGGCTGCACCTGTCGTCAGCTGTCGTCACCTGCTGCCTTTGCCGCTCAGAACCTGAGCCCCAAGGCTGCGCCGCCCGTAGACACCGTGGCTCCACGACAGGACCAACCGCTGCTGCCGGGCTTCCTGCCTCTGCCCTCAGCCCTGCTGTATTCAGTGGGTGCCTAGAGATAGGAAGGGTTCCACTCTGTGATGTTACAGGGTCAGCTGATGACGTCGGCAAGTCCGTGGAGGGGTCAGGGGTCCCCAGGGAGCCTGAATGAGAGGAATGGAAGATGGGAGGGTCCATGGAGGGGAACGGCGGGTGCTAGGCATTGGATGAGAGTGCAAGGGAATGGATGGGTGGACAGGATGAAGAAGGTGGAGGGTGGGAGGGACCACGGAGGGGAATGGGGGTTGGGACCAAGGAGGGTAATAATGGGGAGGTAGGTGAGAGGCATATGGAAGGAGGGGGGGCGGGGCTGGAAGGAGCCCAGGCGCCCTGGGCTGGGGAGTTGGGTCACAGGCACTCCCCCTCCCCCGCACCAGGGTCACCCGAATGTGGAAGGAGTTCCGTGAATCCCCCACCCCTCACTGACCCAGACTCAGCCCCGTGGACATTTCAACCCCTGGCTTTGTGCTCATCTCTGTCCCTGTCATTCTCGGCCCTGAGCTCTCTCGCTCCCTCTTTCTGTGGACGCAGGTGCACCTGAGAGTCCGCTTCATAGGTCTCGGCCCTTTGCTCCTGAGGAGCCTCTGTGCTTCCTCAGAGAGACCTTCTCCTACCTGTTCAACCTCACTCGGTGTAACAGCGATACCATGCTTGTACGCCTTCTAACGTAACTTTCAGTACATTTTTATAAGCTCGCTTTTCGTGAGGAATTAAAGCCTTCAAAGATCCAATCTGCAGCTAGAACCAATTTCATTTCAGGAGCTGCCAGGAAAAGCAGGGGGAAGGGAGGAAGGAAAGCCAGTCGTCCCCCGAGGAGATCTAGGCAGGGTGGCTGTTCTTCTTCAGAAGGACAATCACCTGGGGAAGCAGTGGTCCCAGGAACAAGCACAGCGGCAGAACCGGGTCTCTCGTTCACGAGGCTGTCCAATGAAGGCGCTTATCCCCGTGAAACCCTCTTCGCTGGCCCGTGTGCATGGCAACGGGGAGCCGGACCGGCACCATCACAGCAGCTTGGGCTGCAGTCCCTAGCAGCTCTTTTTCACGAAATAAGCAATAATCTAATAAGGCCTTTTAAATTTCGGCAGGAAATCACATTAGGCGCGGTAGACCACAGTTTCATGTACGATGTACCGGACATTCTTCCATGATGGAAATTCCCTGCTATCAAGCTAGTACCTAAGACACCTACTCAACCCATTTAGGGAGGCAAGACCATTGTCTGCCATGACTTTAAAGGGGGACAATGTAGGTGGCTGAATGGGTCTTGTAGTAGCGTATCATAAAATGTTCAATTCATTGAATACAGCCCTTCCAAACCTCTTGTGTTATACAGAAGCAAATAAGAACTGATGTGTGTTCTGGTGAACAGTGAAGCTATCCTTGTTACTGTGGTATCAAATTTTAAAATCTTCATTTACAGCAACAGAATATTTCTTTTTTTAAAATATTTTATTTATTTATTTTTAGACAGAGGGGAAGGGAGAGAGGGAAACATCCACGTGTGGTTGTCTCTTGCTCACCCCCTACTGGGGACCTGGCCCACAACCCAGGCATGCGCCCTGATTGGGGAATAGAACCCGCGACCCTTTGGTTCGCAGACCGACGCTCAATCCACTGAGCTACACCAGCCAGGGCCAATAACGGAACATGGCTAAGAAAATCAGAAGTGAAAACCAGGGCTGGTTCTTTACATAGAAAGCATAGACAACATTGCACAATGTTGAGGTAAGCTTCTGAAATTCTCTTTTTTCACAGGGATGAGACTCGAAACTTATTTCGCGAGACTGTACGCCATGAACACCGACCTTTTTGATTGGGTTGAATATCAGGACATGTCACCCTGGGTCCATTCCCTTTGGGAGAAAAGGGTGGCCCTGATCCCCACGCTTTCAGTGACCAGAGCCTGTGGGAAAGACTTCTGGCGTCCATGTGCTCTCCGTCCCCGGTGTGGTGGCTCTCGTTCAGGGTAGGATCCTTTGTCACAAGACCACAATAATATACTCCAATGAGTGTGTGTGCTGCCCATCTGCCCCCACCGCCCAATCCATCCTTACCACTGCCCTGCAGACTGATCTCCCTGAAGCCCAAGTCAGTTCCTATCACAGTTCTCACAGTGTCTCCACCTGCGGGGTGAATTCTGCATTTCAGACCTGCCTGATGGGGTGGTCCCCAGGGAAAAGTCAACTTCACTCTGTTTTGCTTCACATGATCCTTTGTGTGTCTGTAACACCGCATGTTCTGTGCTCCGTTGTCATTTTCCTTACACAGAGTAGTTGAGTACATGCTAGGTCAACAGTCACAGCCAAGGTGTTGACTTGAACAGAGGTGGGATTTACCTTGAACCAACAGTCTTTCCCCTAGACTACGATTTTGGGGTTTTGAAACCAGATGAAGGAAAGATTTTTTTTTTCTATTTTCTGTCCTATCAAATTACTGTCCCCGTTATTAGAGAATGATTAGCAGTTTACTTCAGTGTTTCCATTTAGTTAAATGGGAAACAGCAGGCATATTATGACCCTCAGTATTCCAGAGAAACTAAGCAGCTGCTCCTCTTTTGTATTGTGAAATGGAACTTCCCCACCCCCTCCCCAAACGTTTCCGGAAAAAAGAACACTCTTAAATTACCAGATAATAGCAGACCTCTTTTAATAAAGGCATGGGTTATCCAAGGAGCCCAATGAAGAAAAAAATACTTTTGAAAGTTTTCCATTTATTATGTGCTTTAAATTCCTTAAAAAATGCTCCATATTTCTCAGATTTTACTCTTGGAATTTATCATCTGAAAATTTATGAGAATGTCTTGCAATGGGTTTGTTTGCAACTGACATTGGTAACACATTTCTTGGCATTGAGAGGAACAAGTATCTTAGTTTTTTCCTGCTGTTTGAGTAATTGAAGGCCTGAACCCAGCAGGGTCAGTTAGCCTCCAATGCGGCAATTATGACGCGTGGCTTATCTCAAAGTACTTATTTTCCCTGAAATGTCAAAATATCTCAAGAGCATGCAAGTTTTCCAACTTTAAGATGAAACCTGCCCATCATGACAACTTTGCTTTTCCCTCGAGAAAAACATATGTGCAAATACTAATGATTTGTTTACTAGCTTGGAGCAGGGTGATAAAGTTGGAAAGATATGTCATCCATTCCAAAGCTTGAATTTAATTTTACAAGGTCACCTCCTGTTTAGCTCTGGATCATTATTGATCATTTTTTTTTCAAAAGAAAGTATCAAGTTTAAAATGCTTATTTATATCCAAGAAATATATAATTTGGGGTCATGACTCTTGTTTGTTTCCCCAATTATCCTTTTTGATATTTCCGATCACATTATTTGAAGGGCTGGGATAAAACTCTAAGGCCTTAACGAAATTGCCCCGTTGAGCTCCATACAGCTATCATTTATTTGCTAGAATGAGTTTCTCAAACTAAAAGTTGCAAGAAGTAGTCTTTACTTCTCACATTTAAACCTATGACATTTAATACACAAATTGGGATTGTTAGGGCTAGTCTTGACATCTTCATCTAGTAGAAAATGAGAAGTACACACTCCAGCCTGACCGCATTCCTACGGTGTTGTTTCTGAACAGGCTGGAGGACTGATTGTGATGGTCTTACCTATCACGCATTATGGAGACACATACTCTGGGGTAAAGTACCAGTGTTATGAATAATATTCTCTTTAGAATCTAAGTTGATATTATTGATCTTATTATTTGAAGGTATGCATATATATGTGAATTACATATATATAAGTATATATATACTTTTTTAATATAGAAAGGCTTCTTACTAGTCATGCTGGAGTTTCTTACGGATGCAACCAATTAGATTTGAAAATCCTTTGATGCTATCTATCTCCTTTTTTATATTTTAAAATTTGAGATATAATTCACATAACACTGAATTCACTATTTAAAAATGTAAGATTCAGTGGTTTTTAGTATATTCACAAATTTGCATAACCATTTCTATTACCTAATTCTAAAACAATGTCATTAAGTCAAAGAGAATCCTTGTACTCCTTAGCGATCATTCACCACAACCTCTCCCCCAAATCCCGGTCCCCACTAATCTATTTTCTGACTCTAAAAATCTATCTGTTCCAGACATTTCATGTAACTAGAATGAGACATATAATCTTTTGTATTTGCCTACTTTCACTTAGCATAACGTTTTCAAGATACAAGATATGTTGTAGCATGACTCAATACTTCATTCCTTATTATGGTCAAATAATATATAATTGTACGGATGTATCACATTAGGTTCACCTAACTGGCAGTTGGTAGAAACTTGGGTTGTCTCTACTTTATGGATATTATAAATAACGCTGCTGTAAACACCGGGGTGCTCGCTTTTATGTGAACATATGTTTTCAGTAATCTTGGATATATACCCAGGAATGGCATTTCTGGATCAAATGGAAACTCTACGTCTAACTTCTGTTTTTTTCCTTTTTATTGAATTTATTGGGGTGGCACTGGTTAACAATGTTGTACAGGTTTCAGGCGCACAATTCCACAGCGCATCCTCTGTACACTGGATTGCGTGTTCACCGCCCCAAGTCAAGTCTCCCTCCATCACCCTCAATGCCCCCCATGCCATTCGCCCCATCACCCCACCCAGCCACCTTCCGGCAATCACTGCACTGCTGTCCATGTCCATGAGCTTTTTCTCTCTTTTTTGTTTAATCCCTCCACCCCCACCCACCAATCCCCACCCTGACAACCGCCAGCCTGCTCTCTATCTATGATTTTTGTCTCTATTTTGCTTGTTAGTTCAGTTTGTTCATTAGATTTCACATATGAGTGAAATCATGTGATATTGTCTTTCTCTGACTGGCTTATTTCACTTAGCATAATACACTCCAGGTCCATCCATGCTGCCACAAAGGGTAAGATTTCCTTCTTTTTTACATCTCTGTAGTGTTCCATCATGTAAATGTAACACAGCTTTATTATCCATCCATCTACTGATGGACATTGGGCTGCTACCATATCTTGGTTATTATAAACAATGCTGCAATGAACATAGGAGTACATATATTCTTTCAATTTAGTGTTTCTGGTGTTTTCAGATAAATTTCCAGAAGAGGAATCACTGGGTCAAAAGACAGTTCCATTTTTAATTTTTTGAGGTAACTGCATACTGCTTTCCACAGTGGCTGCCCCAGTCTGCATTCCCACCAACAGTGTACTAGGGTTCCCTTTCTCCACATCCTCGCCAGCACTTGTTGTTTGTTGATGTGTTTATGATGGCCATTCTGGCAGGTATGAGGTGATATCTCTCTGTGGTTTTAATTTACATCTCTCTGATGATTAGTGACATGGAGCATCTTTTCATGTGTCTATTGGCTGTCCGTATGTCCTCTTTGGAGAAGTGTCTATTCAGGTCCTTTGCCCATTTTGTAATTGGATTGCTTAGTTTTTTTGCTATTGAGTTCTATAAGTTCTTTATAAATTTTGGATATTAACTCCCTATCAAATGTATTGGCAAATATATCCTCTCATTCAGTGGGTTGTCTTTTCATTCTGTTGATGGTTTCTTTGCTGTGCAAAAATTTTTTTAATTTAATGTAGTCCCATTTCTTTATTTTTTCTTTTGTTTCCCTTACCCGAGGAGATATAACAGAAAAAAATATTGCTACATAAAATGTCCAAGGTTTTTCTGCCAATGTTTACTTCTAGGATTTTTCTGAGTTTTTGTATAACATTGAATTCTTTATCAATTCTTTATTATTTTGAGTTTATCCTTGTGTATGGTGTAAGAAGGTGGTCTAGTTTTGTTTTGTTTTCCACTCATCTGTGTAATTTTTCCAATGACAATTATTAAATAGACAATATTTACCCCATTGTATATTGTTGCCTCCTTAGTCAAATATGAATTGACTGTAAAGGCATGGGTTTTGGGCTCTCTATTTTGTTCTATTGATTTATATGCCTGTTTTTATGCCAGTACCATGCTGTTTTGATTACTATGGCCTTGTAGTATAGTTTGATATCAAGTAGCATGATTCCTCCAACTTTGTTAGTCTTTCTCAAGATTGCTGAGGTTATTCAGGTTTTGTTTTTTGTTTTTTTGGATCTATATAATTTTTTGGAATTATTTGTTCTATTTTTTGTGAAATACACCATTGGTATATTGATAGGAATTTGGTTCGATCTCTACATTGCTATAGGTGGTATGGACGTTTTAATGAAGTTACTTCTTCCTACCCATGAAGACAATATATGCTTCCTTTTTTTGTGTCTTCTTAAATTTCATTCTTCAGTGTTTTATAAATTTCTGAGTACCGGTATTTTACATCCTTGGTTAAATTTCTTCCTAGGTATTTTATTTTATTTATATATTTATTTATTTTTATACTTTAAAAAAGATTTTATTTATTTATTTTTAGAGAGAGGAGAAGGGAGAGGAAAAGGGAGAGAAACATCAATGTGTGGTTGCCTCTCACGGACCCCCTACTAGGGACCGGGCCCGCAACCCAGGCATGTGTCCTGACTGGGAATCGAACCAGTGACCCTTTGGTTCACAGGCCGGTGCTCAATCCACTGAGCCACACCAGCCAGGGCTAGTTTCCTTTTCTGACAGTTAATTACTGGTGAATCAATGCAATTATTTTTCCACTATTAATTTTTTATCATATTCCTACTTTACTAATTCATTTATCAGATATAGAAGTTTTTGGTGGAATCTTTAGGTTTCTCTATATACAGTATCATATCATCTGCAAATAATAAAAGTTTTACTTCTTTTTAATTTGGAGGCCTTTTATTTCCTTTTCTTGTCTGATTGCTGTGGCTAAGACTTCTAGGACTATGTTGAATAAGAGTGTTGAGAGTGGACATCCCTCTCTTGTCCACTCTTAAGGGAAACACTTGTAGATTTTGCCCATTGAGTATGATGTTGGTTGTGGGTTTGTCATATATGGCATCTATTACATTCAGGTATTTTCCCTCTATTTTACTTTGCTGAGAGTTTTTATCATAAGTGGGTGTTGGATTTTATCAAATGCTTTTTTCTACCATCTATTGATATCATCATTTGGCTTTTTCCTTTATTTTGTTTATGTGGTACTTCATTTTTATTGATTTTTGGATATCATACCAACCTTGTATCCTCAGAATAAATCCCACTTGGTCATAGCGTATGGTCTTTTTAATGCATTGCTGGATCCAGTTTGCTAATATTTTGTTGAGGATTATAGCATTTGTGTTCATCAGGAGTATTGGCTTGTTATTTTCTTTCTTTGTAGTGTCTTTATTTTGTTTTGGGATCAGGATAATGTTGGTCACATAAAATGAACTTGGCAGTTTTCCCACCTCTTGAATTCTTTGCAATAGTTTGAGAAGAATAGGTGTTAATTATTCTTTGAATGTTTGTAAAGCTTACCTGTGTAACCAACGGGTCCAGGGCTTTTGTTTGTCAGAAGTATTTTATTTTTATTTTTATTATTGGCGCTATTACTGATGCCTTCATTTTCCCACCCATTGCCCACCTCCTTTCAGCCCCTATTTCCCTTCCCCCTGGTCATCACCATGCTGCTGTCTGTGTCCATGTGTTCTGCATATATGTTCTTTGGCTAATACCTTCCCCTTCTTTCATTCAGCTCCCCAGTCCAGGCTCCCCTCTGACAACTGTCAGTCTGTTCCATGTGTCCATGCTGCTTCAATTTCACTAGTTGTAATCTATTCAAATTCTCTGGGTCTTCCTGATTCAGTTTTGGAAGATTATATGTTTCTAGTAATTTACTCATTTTGTCCAGTTTGTTCAATTTGTTGGCATATAGTTGTTTGTAATATTTATTTACAGTCCTTTGTATTTCTTTGGTGTCAGCTGTTACTTCTCCCCTTTTATTTCTGATTTTATGTATTTGGGTCCTCTTTTTTCTCGATAAGAATGGTTAAAGGTTTGACCAGGCTTAAGCCCGGACCTGTGGGTCCAGTGGTGCAGACACCTTGATCACCTGAGCTTGTTCCTCCAGGAATGTCTTTTGTGTGAGTTATATGGGTCCTCTTGTTGTAATTAACTATTTCCAGTTTGGTCTTCAAAGGAGGTAAGTGTAGCTTCCCCCTACTCCCCTGCCATCTTGGATTCTCTAAATGTTTCTGCATCTTTATTAATAGTCTCTGTTTGTTGACCTATTGTTCTCCTACTTACTTTTATCTCTTCAGACAGAGTTTATTTTACTTTTTTGACCATGCTTAAAATGACTGATTAAAATCTTTGTTTAGAAAGTCCAATGTCTGTGCATCCTCATGGGCAATTTCTATTTCTTGCTTTTTTCTTCGATACGGATTATACTTTTTAATTTATTTACATGTCTAATATTGTTTTTGTTACAAACCAGGTATTTTAAATTATTTAAAATGGCAACTCTGAAAATTACATTTCTCTTTACCCCATGTTTGGTTATTTTTGTTGATTTTGCTGCCATTGGTTAATTTGGTGAATTTTTGGAGCTGATTCTTTAAAGTCTATTTTCTTTGTCACATATGGCCACTATAGTCTCTCTTCAATTAGTTTAGTGGTCACCTGATGACTTAATAGAAATTTTCTTAAATATTTGTAACCAATACGTCTTCCTGTCTTTGCTACAAGACCTGTGTTTATATTGGGCATACCTTGAACGATCAGTCAAGCATTTTATCACCCTGTCTTAGCCTTTGCTTTTTGCTAGTTAAAAGCCTTGGGATTAGCCACCCGAGAGACTTAGTGCCACCTCAGGTCTTTCCTGAGCATTCTGCACAGCCCTAAGAAAGGACGCCAGCATTTGGATTTCTAGGAATGTGAGCTGTTCCAAACTCCTTATGAATCTCTCATTTATCGGCTTTTATTTCAAGGCTTTGGGGTAGCCCATTGTTTGTCTTAACTTTTAACCATCGTCTCAGTTACTAACACTGTTCAACAGTTTTTTTCTGTTTTGACATGGTCCCAGAGAAAAGGCTATTCATACTGATCAAGTTCTTAGTGGGTAAAGAGGGAAAGAAGGGGAAGGACCATCAAGAACAGGCATAAAAGACCCAGGGACAAAGCCAAAGAGGGAAAGGATTGAGGGTGGGAGGTGGGGGTGGGTGGGGCAGGGGAAAGTGGTGGCGGGGAAAAAGGAGACAACTGTACTTGAATGACAATAAAAAAAAATGAAAAAAAGGGTTCTTGGTAGGTCTGACAAAGACAGCCCCACTAGTGAAGTCTTACAAGGTTATCCAGCCATTTCAGATAATGATAATTCTCGGGGAATAAGGCCCTGTAGGAATTCTAGCTCTATTCTTTAGCTGTCAGGCTGCAGAAATTCTCTGTTAATATAAATCGTTGGTGTTCAAGGGTACCCCGTAGCTAGCAAGGAATAATGGGATTAGAACACGTTAACCTGCAATAAAACCCCTGTCTTACCAAGATTCAGCTCCTTTTCTTTAACATATACTTCTCAGATCGTTGTTAGCCTTTAAATAATCACCAGAGTAGCGAACAAATTGGTTCTCCCAGTGTTTTCATAGTTTTTCTGGAGGAGTGTATTTTCAGAGATCCTTACTCTGCCTTTAAAATTAAAAAAATATATATTTTATTTAGTTAGTTTTAGAGAGAAAGAAAGGGAGGGAGAAAG
Source organism: Mormoops blainvillei (assembly GCA_004026545.1). Lineage (NCBI taxonomy): Eukaryota > Metazoa > Chordata > Mammalia > Chiroptera > Mormoopidae > Mormoops > Mormoops blainvillei. The sequence goes on from PVJD01016675.1 coordinate 9,761, forward strand.
AGGAAACATCAATGTGTGGCTGCCTCTCATGCGCCCCCTACTGGGGACCTGGTCCGCAACCCAGGCATGTGCCGGGACCAGGAATTGAATTGGCCACCTTTCCGTTCACAAGCTGGCGCTCAGTCCACTGAGCCACACGAGCCAGGGCACTCTGCTTTTTTTTGCTGATGTTATTTTATACCTGAAATTTGTACTTCATTTTTAAAAATTTTGAACAAAAACGTTAAGGCCTCACAGTTACAATGCCAAAAAAAGATAATTCTGAAAAGTACCTTTTATCAATAAAGGTACTAAAAATGCTTTATTTCTTAGAGAATGCTATGTTATTTGAGGAATAACAAAGATACTGAATAGTGAAAACATTCCAGTTAAATGGAAAGGCATACATATTTTTATAGAAGTCAAGGGAGTGTCATTAATTTTATTTCTTGAGTTTATGTGATATCATGTGACATTTAAGTATGTAAACTTAAACCCAACAAAATTAGATTTTTTTATTAATAACAAACATTGTTTTGTTACTACTTGATTATTCCTTGCTTGCGTAATGTTACATTACACAAAAAATTCCCATTTATTAGATTTAATGATAAAGAAGAAATATGACACCTCAATACCATTTTAACCATGACTGGTGTGACTCAGTGGGTTGCACATTGTCCCGCAAATGAAAAGGTCGCTGGTTCGATTCCCAGTCAGGGCACATGCCTGTGTTGCAGGCCAGGTCCCTGGCTGGGGACAGAGGCAACTGATCAATATTTCTCTGGTACATCGATGTTTCTCTCCCTCTCTCTCTCCCACCCCTCTCTCTAAAAATAAATAAATAAAATCTTAAAAAAATAAATACATACAATTTCACATTACATAATTATTCATTTATTGTTTCATCAACATTGAAGTCACTGTCATCACACACCAAAAAAGAAAAGATGGCTCAGACATGACAAGGATAAAGCTGAAAGGCACCAAACTGCAACATACAATATTAAAAGTGTGAATTAGGCCCTGGCTGGTGTGACTCAGTGGACTGAGTGCCGGCCTGCAAACCAAAGGGTCGCTGGTTCGATTCCCAGCCAGGGCACATGCTTGGGTTGTGGGCCAGGTCCCCAGTAGGGGGCGCATTAGAGGCAACCACACATTGATGTTTCTCTCCCTCTCTTTCTCCCTCCCTTCCCTTCTGTCTAAAAATAAAATAAATAAAATCTTTATTAAAAATTAAAAATTAAAAATAAAAGTGTGAATTAGGATAGTTTTAGAATTTTTTTAAGCAATGGATATAAAAATAGTGGTAGTTTTCTGGCACTAGTGCCTTCTACAATTTCAAGTTCTCAAAACAGTTATCAGAGCAATTAGCTAATATATGTCAACGATGCAGGCTCTGTGTTTGGATGACTCATCTCCTGTTCTAATTGTTCCAGTTAATTTCCTACTTACCATCCTGTTTCTTGGCTAATTATTCCCTGCCCGACCTATTTTCTTCTCATCATAAATGTCCTAGGTCCTAAGGCTCAGTTAGTGTATCTTAACTCTGAACTTATCTCCATATAAGAGTTAATATAATGATCTTATTTGGTATTTAGAGCAGGCAAATTCAGGCACTTTTCATATGTCCTTATTGCACTGACGTTAGGAATTTGTAGGAAGCTTCCTTGCGTAACAGGAGTGTGGCAGGAGATATTCAAAAGACAGAAGTAGATGTGGAATATCTGATAACTATTTCAATCAGATAGGTCCTCCACTCTCAATAAAGAAGGGCTAAATAAATTGACTTGTTTTATTATTTTTTTAGGAGATACTGCACTTCCTGCAATTTGTTTTCAGGTAGTATATGACTTAAAACATCCCACAGATTTTACCAAGAGATAGAGAAATTAAAACTGTATTTTTAGCAATAAATTTTCTGTGGAGAATGTTTCTGTACTTCTGATAGAAGGCTTACTTTGCTCGTTTTTCACCCAGGAAAAAATATTAAATATATAATGAATGTCTATGCAGTGAAATTTTTGTAATTTGGACCAGCATGAAAGTATAAGCTAACTTTTTATTTAAAGTAATGAATTCATTTTTAAATTAAATTTATTGAGTTGACATTAGTTAATAACATTATATATGTTTCATGTGTACCAGTCTGTAAGTACATTGTCTGTATCTGGGTGATCACCACCTGAAGTCGAGTCTCCTGTAACCACATAGTTGTCCCCCTTCATTGCCCTTTATCCTCCTAATCCCCACTGCCTTTCTCTTCCGGTAACTGCCATATCGTTTCCTGTGTCTATGAGTAGCCTTTTTTGTTTTGTTTGTTATTTTATGTTTTCTCTACCACATGTGAGTGAAATCATATGGTTCTTGTCCTTTTCTTTCTAATTTCAAATGTATATTACTCCTAGAACTGGGTTAACAGTGTTGCAGATTTTTGGATCTCAAGTTGTTTGCCTTAATATTTATTATAATTATTAACAAATAATTATCTGTGTGTACATTAGTACTTCTAAAATGCTGTACACTGAAAACAGTTAATGCTTGTCTGAAATGCATTTAGCAAATTGCTCGTACATCTGACTCTTACTTATCATGTAGAATATGCCAGTTACCATGTTAGTTACTGGGAATGGAATTGAATAAAAATGATCCTTACTCTTTGAGTATTCTAGTATGGAAGATTTAAACAATAGAAAGGGAGGAGTGCTACTGAAACTCACCAGACAGTCATCTAACCCAGGCACAGAGGATATCTGACCAGGAGAAAGACTGGAGCTACCTTCTCTGGATACTGAATAAGATTATTTTATTAAGTCTTATGTAGAGATAAACTGAAAATAAAGTTACATTTTATGTTGAGGGAACAATATGCACAAAGTCCCAGAGGTCTGAGAAAACATGGCACGTTCAAGAAAAGCAGGTGGTTCAGGGTGCGTGGAGAATAGATGGAGGGAGCTATAATGGCCAAAAATGGACCCAGGTTGCGCGTGGGGCTGCAGTAGAGAATAAGACTGGCCAGGCAGGTAAGATCTGGAAAAGAATGAAGGGCTTTGGACTCCATATTTAGGAGTAATGATTTTATTCTTAAAAGGATGTAGAGGTATTGAAGACTCTTAGGCGAGAGAGTGTCCTGATCAGATGTGAGTTCCAGAACAAGTGAAATACTATCATTCCAGAGTAATTTGTTCTAGCAGCCCAAGCTGACTAAGACAGAAATTGGCACCAAAAAAGTGGGTTGCTTTGATAACAAATACTTAGAATTCAGAGGTAGCTTTGGAATTATCTAATGGAAAAATTTTTAAGTGCATGCTGGAAAGGGCTGATATTGTCATGAAATGACTGTCGAAGGTGATCGTGCTGAGGACTCAGAAAGAAGAGCTGGAAAGAAAGCCTGTATTTTCTTGAAGAATACATAAATCATCAGCAAAAAATGTGGGTAAAACGATGAATGGTAAAGGTCTTGGGCACAAACAAGGAACATGTTGGAAACGGAAGGGAAAGTGGTCCTTGTTGAAGTGGCACAGAACTTGGTTGAATCGCATTTGTGTTCCAGTGTTTTGTAGAAAGTAGAACTTATGAGTGATGAAATGTAAGTTAAAAGGCTTCTAAGCAAAGTGTTAAAAGAGTGGCTTGGTTTCTCCTGACTGTTATAATAAAATGTGAAAAGAGGGATCTCTATTGAAGGCAGAATCATTAACCCAAAGAGAGCAGAACTTAAAGATTTGGAAAGTTCTCAGCCTGCCCATATTACAAAAATATGAAGAAGCATGGCAGAAAAAAACATGAAAGGTGTGTGATCAATTGATGGAAATTTTAGTGTCACTGTGATCCACATAACTAATTAGACATCACAGTAGGAGCATTGTAAATTTGAACTAAAAGGGACAGAGGAAGCAGGATAAAATGAAGAAAATGTGTCAAATTTCCTGGATTTTAAGGGATGAGATCACAGGGTCATTTAGCTGTTTAAGTGAGCTATTCTCCAAATCCTGAACACAATTCAAAGACCAGTAAAGCTCTCTTTTTAATTTACAAAATGAGGGGTTGGGGCATTACCTTGGCTTCAATGCGCCCAATAGCCTCTGCTCAAAGCCTTGGGAGCAGGGCTGCCCACAGCCAAGGACCTGCTGCTGCTCCAAGTGTTGAAGGCCTGACCCTTTCCTGGAAGATCTTCGGGGAAGGACCCCGGCTTCAGTGGGTCCGCAGGGCAAAATGTCCTCCCCAGCTGGTCTGGAAGGCTGAACACTGAGGCAAAGAAAATGGTTTTGAATCTTAAGATCTCGTGAAGTTACCCTTGCTAGGTTTTGAACCTGCTTGGGCACTGTCACCCCTTTTGTTCTTTTCCAACTATTCCATTGAGAAAGAAAAATAATCTATCTTATGCCTGTTCCACCATGTATTTTGAAAGACCATAATGTGTTTGGTTCCACACGGTCACACCTACAAAGAAATTTGGCCTCAGTGCAAATCGTACCTTGACTATCGGTTATGTGTAGATAATATTTATGGTATTTTGAACTTTAGACTTGAGAGGCGATGCTTCAATGAGTGAAAACTTTGGGGGTGGTTGAAACAAAGGGAATATATTTTGTATGTGAAAAAGACGTGAATTTTTAGGGACTGAATGTTGGCATCCACCTCCCATTTATATGTTGCAGCCTCGATTCCCAACGTGATGATATCTGTAGGCGCAGCCTTGTGAGGTAACGAGTCACTAGGGCGGAGCCCTCCCAAGTCGCATTAATGCCTTTGCTCCACCTCCACCATGTGAACATAGAATAAGAAGTCAGCCATTTGAAAACCGGAAACGGGGCCTTCGCCAGTCACCAAATCTGGTGGCACCTTGATCTTGACCTTTCCAGACTCCAGAACTGTAACATAAATGTTTGTTAGTTAAGCCATCAAGTCTACTGTAATTTGTTATAGCAGCTATCTTAGAGAAATACTGAACCACGTAGAGCTTATTTTGCTTATCTTTCTAAAATTCTCTCCAAGTCCCTCATGGCTTCACTTTGTCGTCAGAAAAAAACCCAACTCCTAACCCATATTGTGGGCAGTAGGGTAGTTAAGGAAGACTTCGTAGAGGAGATTTTGTCTGAGCTGAGTCATGTAGGGAACCGAGGAGTTATCTGTGCAAAGAAGAAAGATTGGCATAGGAGAAGAAGCGCAAGCCACGGTCAAGATGGACAAGTGAGAAAGGTGCAATAAATGTAGGACGAGAGTGTAGAGTGATGAAGAAGATGGTGGAAAATGTACATGGAGTGTATGTAGGATGGTTGGGAGGTTAAAAATATAGCTGCATATTTTACAGATTTTTTTTTTTAGATTTTTATTTCTTTTTAGGCACATGACAAAGGGACGGAGAAAGAGAGGGTGGGAAACATCCATCCATGTGTGGTTGCCTCTCGTGTGCCCCCTACTGGGGACCTGGTCCCCAACCCAGGCATGTGTTCTGACTGGGAATCGAACTGGTGATCCCAAGAGGGCAAATGAACAGATTTGAAATGGAAGATACTGAGTTCAAATTAAGGGTGTATTGAGTCCGAGGTGTTAGGGTTGAGATGCTCAGTGGATCTCGAGTTCAAGGAGCTTTCAAAATTGTTTAGACTATTAAAATACTTCAAACGATATCTTGATACTACAAAATTAAGTTTATAGAAATTTTAACCTAGTACTTACTTACTCTATTCCATGTTCTAGCAGCAGTGGCCAATTTGGTAAATTTGTTTTTTGTTCCAGACAAGATAAATTAAAAAGAAATTCCTCTTTAAGTTGTGACTTCAGAGGCTCAGATTTTAGCAGTTGGTATTTGATATTCACATTTATACTTCTTTGTGCTTATACTTATACTTACTTTCATTATTCAAGTTGTTGGAAAAGCATTTTAATAAGCACAATTGAGCAGTAATAGAGTCTGGAAGCTGAAATTTATGAGAGTGGTTTTCAGAAGAGACTACAAGTTTGAAGATGCATGTGCCCTATTTTACTTGCATTTTATTTATCATTTCCTTTAATGAGAAAGAATGTAAAAATAAAAATTTATAGAGCTGTTATAGTAATGAGATGGCACTATAATGATTGAGAGCATAACAGCAACGATGTCTTTATTTTCTTCACATTTGTATCTACTTCTCACCAAATAATTCTGTTAACATTGTAATTGCTACAAACAGTCCATTGGAAAATTTTATTGAGGTTCATAAATATATTACTTTAATTAGTTTTTCCATTGCAAGGACTTCTGCAAAATATACAGGTGGCTAAATATCAAGGTTTAGTTAACCAGCTGGGAGAGCTGACAGAAGAACATCGCCGGCGACAAGTAAGCTTACAACAGATACCATTAAAACTTTCTCCCTAACTCTCTTTTCATTATAACACGTGAATTTTAAAAAAAAATGCTGCAATTATGTGCTCTCGCTTCCTCTAAATTATATCTTGCAATATGTTTCAAAACATGTGTATACATTTGATTGAATGGAAGACTACTCTTCAAAAGAAAATATGCTTTATAGAGGCAGATAAGATAAAGAAGCATTTCTCAGAAATTTAAACTTATAAAAACATGGATTTTTAATAACTATGCATTTTGTGTTCCTAAACAATAACTTCCATCTATAATTGTCAGTATCAAAATAGATATAGTAAAAAGTAATTTGGAAAAGAATATCTTGTGGAAAGCAAAAGAAAGTCTGCCAGTACCCATCTAACTAACATATTTTTTGTGGGGAAGGGAAATTAATCAGAGGCACTTTCAAAAGAAAGAAGTATCTTTCTGAAGTTTGATTGTTCTCCACTGGCTTCTTGTGTATAGTAAACAAACTTTCCCACTGATATGGGACTTAATGAGTTTCTTAGTTTCATATGATAGTTTCGTGCCCCTTATTTATGCGTGTGTCTACAACTATTTGGAAATGAAAGTAGTGAATTCAACATGCATATTAGAATTTCATTCCTTTTCACTTTCATTTTATAGTGTATTAATTTATTCATAAAGTTTCTTGTTGGTCGATTGCCTGCTACTGAACTCTGCGCTTGGCCGAGGTGCCCGACAAGTCCTGAGACATACATAAGTGAACAGGACAGTTTCTGCCCTGGGAGGAAGGACTTCAGGCTGGTATTTAAGTAACTCATTGAAATGCAGTGTTAGGGGTCCTCTAACAGATGTCTAAACAAAATTACAGAAGACAGAGCAGTGAGCTTGATGGGTCAGTGAAGGAAAAGTGGCGTCAGAAAAATAGATAATCTCTGGATCCATGTATAGGCATGTATCACTGAATGATGGGAATATTAATCATTATGTGACTTTATTTTTGAGCAAACATCGTAGAATGCACTTACACAAACCTAGATTTTATAGCCTGCTACAAATCTAGGCTATGTGTTATAGCCAGTTGCTACTAGGCTGCAAACCTGTACGGTATGTTATTGTACTAAATTCTGCAGGCAATTATAACACAATGGTGAGTAGTCGTGTATCTAAACACATAAAGATACAGTAGGATATGGTATAATTTTTTAAATGTACACCAGGATAGGTGCTTACCAGGACTGGAACTGGCTCTGTGTGGTGAGTGAATGAGTGGTGAGCGAATGAGGACTGTGCGTTGCCGCAGACTTTATAAACACTGCACGCTTAGGCTGCAATGAATTTATTAAAAATCTTCCATAATAAATCAAACTTTTCTTACTGTAACATTTTTACTCTATGAATTTTCAGCCTTTTAACTTTTCAACTCTTCTGAAATAGCTTAATACACAAATACATGGTACAGCTGTACAAAATTCTTTTCTTCTGTAATTTCATAAGGTTTTTTCTATTTTTATTTTTTGAATTTGTTTCCATTTTAAAACACTTTTGGTTAAAAGTTAACACACAGGCACACACTTTGCCCTAGGCCAACACTGGGCAGGGGTCATCAATATCACTGTCTTCCACCTCGACGCCCTGTCCCATCATAACGATTCTTCCACTGAAGGACTTGCCTGAGCGTCTTCCTGCACAGGTGCCGCTTATTTTAGAAATATGGCCATGCTGGTTTGCTTGGTCTCTCTTCCTTCCTTCCTTCCCCCCCCCTTCCTTTCTATTTAAATAATTTTAAAAATGTTTTATTATTTTGCTGAATTTCTCTTAAAATAATTTTTATTCAGTTGCGACTAACCAAGTGATGTTAGAACTATTTGGCTCTCTGCAAGCCATTTAATCCTGAGTTTGTATTTATGCCTTTGTAAAATGAAGACCATTGTTGAACTTGTTCCGAAGATAATTAAAATAATGTAGGTAAAGTCTTTGGCACAGTACCTACCACATAAGAAACATTCCGTAGGTTGTATATATTATAATGAAATCCCCGCAAATGATTTAACTAGGCTTTTATTATTTTGATATTCTATAATTAGACCACAACAAACCCTTAAAGACTCTTGAAAATATCCCATATTAAAGTCAATCCCATTGACATTGTAGAGCACAGTAGCACCAAACAAGGCTGGCTGTAGTTGAAAATAACACAAATTATGAACTGTTTTAAAACCCAGGAATTGTTTATAAATGACAAATATGCTATTTGAACTTGCTGGAACAATTCTAGCTTTAATTAGCTATTAAGCAGCTTGAAAACTGACATACATTTCACTCTTTATTAAAAGTGAAAATGATTTATTCATCTTTGAACTGAAAGTGAGAGTTGAAGCAGGCTTCGTAATAGTAAAAATGATCATTAAATGGTAGCTACTTAAACATTCAATGCTGTGCAGCTTGGAAGGCGGGAGAAAGAAACACCGAGGAACAAATCTCATTGAAAACATGCCAACATCCGAGGCCAGGCTCTGCCGTTTCACTGACAATAGCTTGCCAAAAGCTTTTCGAGAAAGGAGAATGACTTGCAACATATTGGTAATGATAGTGTTTTCCAAGTGCCTGCAAGAAGTGATTATCACAAATGTAAATAAAATACGGAAGGATGCGTGAATGTGTATTTTTCACCATTAAAGACCAGCATGACCTCATTAGAGAAAAAAAGTATATAATTTTTGTGCAAGAATTAATTACAGCTGAATTTTTAAGCTCAGTTAAATATGGAATTGTATATTTTGAAAAGTCAATTTAGGAAGAGAAAAGTGAAATCACACAAAAAAGAGACTTTCTACCTCATGATTATGGAATCTAGAGTAACGAACATTCTAGATTCAATTGCACCTGTGGCTATTCAATGATAATCTCCGCGTTGCATGATATATTAACCTCGGAAAAAGTGAAGCCTCCATTTAGTACAGTCCTTCCTAGAGGGTATTTATGTGGAGAAGAGCCACTATGTTTTCACATAGATCCTCCTGCTGGATTTTGGAAAGTATTCCCTCCAGTTGCCTTATTTCTGTTGCACTGTGGTCTGTTCCCAGGCCAGTAACTTCACTTGGAACTCATCACTATCACATGTGCTTGTCATTTTCTTTATCTTTTCTTCCTTTCTGGGGCCACAAGTTGTATTCCACACTTTTTCATCTTCTATCAAGGAAACTCAGAATTTTAGAACTGAAGAGTTGTTAGCGATTATTAGATACAACCCCATCATTTCACAGATAAGAACAAAGAAAGAGGTAAAGATACTTAACTTAAGGTTACAGATGAGTTGAAGACAGAATCAGGCATGGAATCCACATCTTCCAATATCATTGCCTTTTTTTTTAAATTTATTTTTACAGAGTGGGGAACAGAAGTAGAAAAAACGGGAGAGAAACCTCCATTGCTCCTGCATGGCCCTAACTGCGGCCAACAACCCTGATGGGGAATGGAACCATGACATTTGCTTTGTGGGATGATGCCCAACCTACTGAGCCACGCAGGTCAGGGCAAACATCAGTGTTCTTTTCACATATGGTTTTCAACCATCTATAGCTTGAACCTTCTAGTATTGCTGGATAATATTCTAAAGGCTTCAAATGCTGTTGTTACTCTTTTATTCATTATTTGGACACTCAACCGGTATTCATTGAGCATGATGCATTAATGCGGGGGAGGCAGGGTACATAATGAACAAAAACAGATATCAAACATAGTTCTTTCCACAAGGAAATGCCCAATCTAGTGGGGCAGTCAGACATTAAGCAAGTTATACATGTGCTCGTATAAAATTAAACCTGCGGGAGATCCTAAGGGAATTTTTATGCTATGACCATGTGCATAGGGAAATAGAACCTCATCTATGAGGCATGCTTGTGAGGAGGTCAGGTTTGGGTTTCCTGAGGATGAACTGAGATTCAGCTGAGAACAAATGCCTGAAAAGGAGGCAGAAGAGGAAGGGGAGTGAATTCGAGGTGAAAAATAACATGTTCCATGAGTCTGTGACAAGACAGAGCACAGGGAACTAAGAGAAAGACAGAGAACAGAGAACAGAGAGCAGAGAGAGACGGGGGGGTGGGGA
>PVJD01016676.1:0-20148 GCA_004026545.1 Mormoops blainvillei
GGAAAATAACAATCATATTAATCATTAAAAGTAGACGGAATTTAACACAAAGAATTTCTTACTTCCCATCCTAAGCCTCAGATAACACTGATGCTTTCTGACCCTACAATTTAGATTTGTCATTTCTAGAATTTCATATAAATGAAATTATCTAATGCATTCTTTTTTGCCTGGTCTTTTTCATTCAGTGAAATGTTTCTCAGATTCATTCATGTTATTATGTTATGAATAGTTCTTTATTTTTGCTAATACTCGATTGTATAAATATCACAAAATTTGTTTATGTATTCACTTCCTGATAGACATTTGGGTTATGTACAAGTTTTGACTATTAGGGATAAAGATTCTATAAGCAGCAGTATATAAGTATTTGTGTAGACATATTTTCTTTTTTTCTTAGGTAAATAAGTGTATGTGGAATTTCTGGGTCACATGGAAATTTTATTGAGATTTTAAATGCAATTCTTAAGACTGTTTAGTTAGTGGTAACTGCTTTTATATTGTTAATATATTAGTGCTTAGCCCCATTTTTTTATTTGTACTATAACTGCATAGGTACGTTTGTGAGTTGTTAGGTGACACTGCATTAAATACCCAGCCTAAAGTCATGGTCATTAACATTTATTAAATGTTAATGTAGTGGTAGCAAAATTATACTTACTTTATATTATTTCATTTAATTTTCATGATAACCTAAAAAAGTCTGTATATTATTCTCATCTTTCAGATGAGGCGTGAACTTAGACAAAATTATTTTAATTAGCTTGCACAAAGATACAAAACAAGTAATTTACAGAGCTTAGATCTGAACCAAATCAATAGGCTCCCCGAGTCTATGTTCTGAACTCTACTGCCCTAAATAGAGAATAGAAGGGCAAATATACTTAATAGTTGAGACAAAGGAGAAAAAAGATGCATGTATTGCAGCATAAACAGCAGTATCCATTTAGATAAAGTAGATTTCCAAGGTCTAGTTTGGGTCAATATATCCCAGCTTTGGATTAAATATACAAAGTAAAAGGTAGAAAACAAGGTTAAGTATATTTTAAAACTATGCTTAATTTGTATATCTTGTTAAACCCTGATAGCTCCCAAACCTAGAAAAGCTTTTTATCCCTAATTCAGAACTCAAATTATCAATCTGAATGTTGTATACAAGGGTGGACAAAAGTAGGTTTACAGTTGTTCCTATGGAAAAACATGTAACACAAGAATAAATGATAATACAAGAATAAGCTCTGTTTTGCATACTCACAACTGTAAACTTATTTTTCTCACCTCTGTATACACCAAATATCATTTATCCATTCATGTATTGCGTTGGTATTAATTAGAATGGCCTTAGTAAACACTAGTAGCAACTATTTGATTAAACAAACAAAACAAATGATACATGCCACATTGTTGGGTTTTCTTCCACGTTTTGCATCTGTGGTTTGTGTGAGCTTCTGTGCGAATGTTCCATGGTTGTACAGAATAAATGCCTGAACAGGTGTTAACACCTTCACCTCACTTCTCAGCTGTTGGCACCAAGGGATGAGTGGCACATCTACAATGTTATTGTATTAATCATGATGAGAGGAAAAGTTCAATGATGTTTTTCAGAGAAAAAGTAACAGTTGGTTAACATCAATTTTGTGACTACACGAATCTCTTGTCTTTTTAAGGAAATTATTAGCAAACTTGCTAATAAAATACCTAGAAGAGGCTTATAAACATGATAATAATGTTTTATCTTCTAAACTATCAACTACATTACAATCTCTTTGTAAACAAAAAGTATGTGACCTGGATATGATGCTTTCCAGTTATCACAATCCCTATTGACATAGAAGGCTACCTCTGAGATCATTAAATAATAATTTCCAGGGGGAAATGGCATCTTTATTCGAAAACTCCAAACCAGTTGGTTTTACTACTGAGAGAACTATCAGACCAAAAATTGAGAGAAAAAACACCCCATTTCTTACATGCAACCTGGAAAGGGTTGCTTATAGAAAGAAGAGGGGACGGGGGTGTGCTTTATGAGACAGGAAGACAGAAATGCGAATAACTTTACAAACAAAAAACAAATGTCAGAACTCGGAATACAAAATAATTACATGCTTCTACTTTATATTTATCCAAGGACAGAATTCCCTCATATTGATCATCTCTGTTGTTACAAAGCACACCAGAGAAAAATCATGAAAACAATAGTCAATTTGGTGAAAAAAAACTATAACTTCCTAGGTTTTAGTACTGCTATTTAGTTATTACAAACTGCACAAATTCTCAGAAATATAAACTGCCTTCAAAATACTCTTTCTTTTAGGCTGATTTATAAAAAGACACATTTTCCACTCACAGAAAGCCTGATGAAATCAACCTGAAAGGTTGCAAGAAATGCAGGCAAAAGCTCTATGAGATGCCATTTACAGAGCGTCATAAAAGTGAAATGTGGCTAACGAGCCCTTCACAATGGTTTGCATCATGTTCATTTCTGACTCTGCCTTTACGGCAGCGACTGTTCAGAAAAAGTCCATCCATTCCATGTAAATCTGGCTGCTCCCTGCTCCAAGCCCAGTGTTAGAAGCTCAATTTAAATTAAACCAAATCACTCCTGCCAGCCGCAGTGCACTTCCCAATAATCCTCATCCACAGGCACATTGCAGCAAGACTTTGTTTCTTGCGTCTCTCAGCCTTCCTTCAATTCAACCACACTCTAATTGGCTGGCTGGGGATTCCACTGTCACTCAAGCTAAACCCCAAGCTCATTGAGGAAATTGGAAGCTGAGTTTGCATTTTGAGTTTGGTTCCCAGGGTACATACCTTTAACCCCTATAAGTATCCAGATAGAAGGTAAGACTATGTATGAAACTGTACCTTCAAATACAGCAGATGTTTTTTTCTGACACATTTGATTGTTTGGTTCCATGCTGGTGGTCCAGAAGGGAACTGAAGGCTCGCCTTCACATTTTGCCACGAGAAAGCAAGCCAGGGTGTCATCTGGAAGCCCCTTTCAACAACCATTAGGTGACCACTTTTTAAAATGATCTCTTGTGGCCTAAAGATTATTGGTTTTTGAAGGGAATTTAGCAAAATTTTCTGTGGTACCAATCCACACAATTCGAGGCTTTGTTTTCTGCCTCTAGATTAGGGCTGTAAATTATTTAATAATTTTAAATTCACAGAATGTGAAACATTCCTAGATTGTTATGATCCTACCTGAAGCTAGATATCACAAGAGAAATTTTTTCCAGATTATACTGTGCAAATAAAGGGATATATTATTAGCTCTGTATCACTGAGTTTTAATGTCACTGACAGTAAACAAAGGACCAGCTGGTGGGATATCTGGTTGTGTGATGAGTGTGGCGCGGTTACCAAATCTGACACAAAGTCTTTGCCCTCAGGTATTTTCCAACTTATGAAGAAGACATTTAGAGAGAAAATACATAGTGTTATGTAAAAAAGTAAGTACTAAATTTGTAACATGAATAACTGATGAAGCGATTCAGAGAAGGGGATGATAAGTGAGATAGGCATTCGTCCCACAGTATTCATTCTTTACCAGCCACTCTTTTCTGCCTCTTCGGTCAAAGGTAGAACAGAAGAAGAAGAAAAATTACACCTAATAAATGCTCAACTGAGCCCGCAAATAACTCCATGTAGCTTTGTTCTCATTCAGCGTAAACACATAGTGTGGCCACTACACGACCCATTTTCTTGAGTGAAATGCAAGTCTGCCCTATCCCAAAGCCATAGTCCACCAAACTGCATTAAGCAATAAAAAGGAAGCCACTGTTCATGGTGCATTTAGTATTTGTGTCTATACATGGTTTAAGTACAGACAGCACAATCTTTTTAGCCCAAATGTGAACTCACTTAAACCAGAACCAGAGTGGAATACAGTCCTGGGGAACCAAGAGGTGTTTCTCTCCCTCCGTCCATCCTTCCTTCCCTCCCTCTCTCCCTCCCTCCCTTCTTTTCTTCTTTCTTTTGTTTTTGTTTCTTTGTTTTTGGTTTTACATTTGCTTATAGCATTTACTTTCCTGTCTTAAAGTACAAAGATGGCGTTAAGTGTATGTGTACAGCTCTTCGTTTTTTTGGTCACTTAAATATTCTTAAACTAAACACAATCTGCTCTGTTTTTACATGCCTCCCTTTTATTTCATATCACATAATCTCCCTATGCTCACTTTTTACTTCCAGTCTTGGTCAATTAAATATCTTAGTATATATTTTCCTAGTGTTTCTAAGCTTTTTCCTTTTCACGATTATTTAGTTTTAGCCAATGATTTGAACTGTTTTGATCCTGGTAGACAAAAATGCAGGCAACTTCCCCTAATAAAAGACAACGTTTGTTTTTGCTCAGAGAAAAAGACCATTAAATGGACATGACCTTTACTATGTTTTCGCTTCTGAGGGATGTGTCACTGAGTTGGCTTCTAATCCCCATAGGAAGTCAAAGGGGTTATCACTGTAAACTTGAATGTCCATCTAAATAGTGAACACAAGTACCTACCTTGCTCTTGTTGCATACAAACCCACGTGATTGAAATACGCATTCATAAGGACAAATTAGGTCTCATTGTCCCATTCCCTATTATGTAAAATCATTTGGTATCTTTTCACATTTTTTGCTCTTTAGAAGAAAATTTCTTAGGTATCTTTGTCTGAACCAAGGCGTTCTACGAAATACCGTAAGCAGTTTTCCTAAACCTTCATTGGTATGCAACGGAAATGATGATTATAATGATGGTGATGTTGATTTGGGGGTCACCTGGTCCCAAATAATATGTTCGAGCATACTGCAGGACAGAGTTTCATAAAAGATTTGGCTAGTATTTTCAATTATGTCCCATTCTCAAAAAGCTGCTCCGTTCTCTTGTAGTTAGCTTTCTGAATAATAACTAAAGCCTTATAGTATAGATGGAAAAAATATCAGTTCTTGAGGAGTGCAAATGGAACGAACTAGTAATTGTTAGCAGGTTTCTTAAATTTCCTGGAGCTCGATTTACTCATTTTTAAAATGAAAATGAAAAAAATATATATATATATATATGCAACTTTATGGGAAGAGCTGCTATTACTTGAAAGCAAACACTTTTTTCATTGATAATTAAGCGCACATATAACCCATTATTTACTTTATTCCCCTAGTCTCTTCCTATCATCCTTATGAATCCCATTAGATTGGACCAGCCAGTGGTCTTATTTTCTCTGCTTTAGTCCATCATAATTCTTTGGGTTTTCAGATCCCCTCCATCTTTACAAATCCAGCTTTGTTTCCTTGTCAAACTTTTGGTTCAATCTTATTGCCACATTGAGATAAGGGGCTTCAGATTCTGAGGGCAAGAGGCAAGGATGAACTGAAGTGGCATAATAAAATCATAATTTTTTTTTAAACTGACAACTTAATCATTTAACACCAACGTATTATGCTAGCAGTGGCTGTCTCTTTTCCCCATCTATTTTTCAATCTTTGTTTTGATAAGGACCTAAGATCAGCGGTCAAGATGGTGGGGTGCTCGAATCCTCCCACAACCACATCAAAATTACAACTAAACTACAGAACAACCATCATTTAGAACCACCTGAAACCTAGCTCAACAGAAGTCCTAAAACTAGGAACTTAAAGAAAAAACCTCATCAAGACCTACAGGAGGGGCAGAGAAGAGACAGAACAGGCTGGTCCCATACCCATGTGTGGTGGGTAAGAATTGGGGAGAATACATTGAATGTGGAGGTCCTCGCTGAGGAGCAACATATCCCAGCCCCACACCATGGCCCCCAGGCCAGGATTCCAGTGCCAGAAAGAGAAGTCCCCATAACTTCTGGCTGTAAAATCAGTGGGGTCTGAGGCTGAGTGAGACCGAGGGCTTCTGGAGTCCTAGGCATTCCTCTTAAAGGGCCCACACACAGATTTCCTCAGACTCACTCCCTCTGAGCTCTAGCACCAGGGGAGCAGCTTGAAAGGTACCAGTGGCATACAGGAAAGAACTGAAGTGCCTGGCATCAGGGCAAGAGCTGGTAGAAAGAGTTCCCTCAGACAGAACTGCTGATAGAAGCCATTGTTCCCTTTCTGAGCCCTCCCCTCACAGAGTCAATAGGCAGGCACCATATCTGAGACTCCATCAACCTGGCTCACACTGTTCCCTGAGAACCTGCCCCGGCCAACTTGTGGGCCCACCCAAGCCCTTTCCTGTTGCTTTTCCATATGAATGACCTGTCCTGGCTCATACTTCAAACTTCCCTAAAATCTCTCAAACAAGCAGCATCTGGCCCTAGCATGCCCCCACCTCTCACTAAGCAGCCCCAGGCCCAGCACTAATGGCGGCCAGCCTTGGTCCCTGGCTTGGCCTCTCCTGGGCCCCTCCAAGCCCAGCAAAAGCAGCAGCCACCTGATGATCGCTTTGTAGCTCATGCTGGGTGGCCCTAGGAAGGACCCAGGCAGTGACTGACCTTGACCTGCACCTCCGGGGAGGCCCCAGAGCCACTGAACCCTGTGGACAGCTTCAGACCACATCAAAGTGCCACCCAAACACCTCCACAATCAACACACTCAAGAGGCAGACTCAGCAGGCACCAGAGCCCTGCTGAAGTAAGTCCTGGTCCATGTGCTTGGCCCCTGCACAGCTGACCCTTCACAGTGGTCTCAGCCTGTCCTTTCAGCAAATCGGCCTGGGGGTAGATCCCTCCCACTGAGGTACCAACAGCAATCAAGGTTCAACTACAACAGGAAGGTGTACACAGGCCACATGGGGGGGTGCACGTGGAGCGCCCAGCTTGGGTGATTGGGGAGGCTGTGCCAATGGAACCTACAGGACACCTACTATATAAACCACTCCACCAAGCCCAGGAGATGAAGCATCTCTACTTAATACATAGAAATACCACAGGGAGGCAGTCAAAATGAGGAGACAAAGAAATATGTCCCAAATGAAAGAACAGAAACAGACTCATAGATATAGAGAACATTTTGACATTTGCCAGATAGGAAAGCAGTTGAGGGGATGAATGAAAGAAGTGAAAGGATTAAGAAGTACAAATCTGTGGTTAAAGTATATTTACATAGTGATGTAAAGTACAGCCCAGGAAATAGAGTCAATAATATTATAACTTTGTATGGTATCAGATGGGTACTAGATTTATCAGGGTGATCACTTATTAGGTTATATAATGTGTAATCACTGGGTTGTACACCTGAAACTGATGTAATATTGTATATGAACTGCATTTAAAAAATAAAAATTATTTAAAGTGAAAAACAGACCTGGCTAGTGTGGCTCAGTGGACTGAATGCCGACCTCTGAACCAAAGGGTCGCTGGTTTGATTCCCAGTCTAGGGCACATGCGTAGGTTGTGGGCCAGGTCTCCAGTAGGGGGCATGCAAGAGGCAACACACATTGATGTTTCTCTCCCTCTCTTCCTCTTTTCCTTCCCCTCTTTAAAAAAATAAATAAATAAATATTTTTTAAAAAATAGTGAATAAATAAAAACTGTTTCCATGAGTTGAGGGAATAAATGGTAATGGGAAAATATAATAAAAAATGAACTATAAAATATTAAAACAAAATGAAATAAAACTGGTATATCACTGTCGAAAAAGAAAAAAGATGGCCTACAACAATGTATGTTACTATCTCATTCTAGGAAAGAGGTGAAGCAGTAAATAACATGCCCTACCACATAGGATCCTGTGATAGACTCCATATTGTCTTCTGAGTTGAATCTATGAGCAGCGTTACCTGGGATATCCCAAAGAAAGTTGTATTTCAGGTCCTTCTTGTTTTTCTCAGTGATTAGTTGACTCCACTACAATAGGATCTTCAAACTGTTATTTCCTGGGGGGTCAAGCACTTTATAAAATATCCCTTCCTTATTTCCACCCTTAATAAAAGGGATGCCTGTCCTTTGTCTGGACTATGCTGGTCCTGCTAAGTTGATGAATATTTTTTTAGATAATATGCTAATGATTGTGCACTAATGCCCTGTCCATACTAGTATTTAGTATTAAAAAATCTTCAATGGCTACATTAAAATAATCTGTATATACAACCATGTGAAAATGATAGGTTCAACAGAACAACCGGGGGAAAATATTTGGGACATAGGGAAATTTTCAAAATCCTTTAGCTCACACCAACAAGGAGCATGTTTATGACTAAGTTTGAATTCAAGTGTTTTCTTCAAACTAAATTATCAATGAAGTGTATCTGTTAGGATCTAGATACAGAAGACTGAGTGTTTATATGTGTAGAATTACTTAAATATGAATGTATGTGGATATATCAATTCAGACAAAATGTCCATCTGAATCCTATGACTAAAAGCTTCTACCTAGTTCCCACAGTTTTATTCTACTCTTCTTCAATAAATAAAATAAATTCCAGTGTATCAAGATACCATAATGCAACATTTGCTCTTTGAGGAATTTCACCATCACAAAATCACTACTTCATTTCTTCCTCCATCCATTTCTGGTACCTCTTTCACATTTGGAGTACTTGATCAGTGCTTGAAAGTAAACATAAAGTAGGTCTTACTTCAGTTTTCTACCTTGGAGTAAATTATTTCACCTGATATCCAAAGTACTTGAAGACTTTGTGAAGAAAAGATCAGGAGATATTGAAGACAGACCACTTGAGAGCGAAAGGAAAAGTAACTATCACTAAGAGAGATGCCACAACATCTCAACATTTAATGAATATGAAATACTTTATGCAAATGAATGCACCCTTTTTTGTGTGTGTGTCATTTCAGAGTAATTCTGGTAATGTGAATCTGATACCAAGGGCACTTGGTTTAAACAAATATTTTGAGTAATTCAATAACAATTCAGCTACTTGAATATGTTGTGTGTGAGGCAGAAGAGTTGATACAATACACCAACGTGATACACTAAGGATAGACCTTTGAATTTCATGATGATGCAATGGCTCCAGCCATAGAAGAACTGAAATATAAGATATTCGAACTGGATTCTTCCCCCCATATTCTTTTCCAGTATTATTTTTAATGATACTTCATTATTCTTATTCCAGTCCCATTAATGTTCCTCTTTCAACTTTGATGTGTAAAAGCATCACAGACTTCAAAGGACCAAAATGTAACTGTTGCATCTTATTGTTCTTACCCAAAATAAAATCTGCTCCACATTTATCATAGTCTAACCACCTCTCCTAATGTGTCTAGAATAGAGGAGTTTCCTGGGAAACAAAACTTTCAGTGCTAAAACCGAGAAAGTCCCAGGAATACCAGGACCAAGAGGTCACCCTACGCTATCATCCATGTAAATGTTGAAATTGCCACCTAAATCTTGAACCCTTATGAAGACATCCCCTCGACTTTACCACTTCTTAGCTCTCACCTGGAGCCCTAACAGGCTAAGCCAGCACCAGCCTTCACCTGGGGTACTGCAATGGCTCCTGAAGCGGTCCTGTCCAGTGTTGTCCCTTTACAAAACTCCCTAGCCCTGAATACCAGGCCATGCATGGTCTCATTTGCACCTCTTTCTCCAATCTCATCTCTTGACTACTCTTGAACCTGCCACTAAAATTCCTTAAACATGCTAAGTTTGGTCCTCTCAGCTGTGTGCACCACTCTTTCCACTGCTCGAACTGAGTTTCGCAGTGTTTACTACAACTGATTATAGTGTTCGCCATATATTCTGAAGTTACCCGTCCCCTCCACAAAGAGCCTTCCTTGACCATCCAATCTAAAATTCCATTCTCCACATAGCAAGTACTACTATCTGATGCTTTCTTGTTTATACCTGTTTATTTTATACCTGAAAGTTAAATGTTAAAAAAATTGCACACGCAATAACAACACAACCACTTAAAATATATACAAAAATTAAGGAAGGGAATTCTGAAAACTAATGCTAACAAGTATCTTAGTGTGGTAAAAACCGTGGATTATTGGTATTTTCTTATCTATGCTATTTGCATCTTCCACATTTCTATTATTACTATGCTTTCACAATTTTAGAACCAAACAACATCAAAATCAAATTTATCATGAAAGTGTCCCAGCTTTGCCCCTGGCCTCTGTTTGCGAGCCCTTGCTATCTTACTTAGTGTGGTTTAAGAGGTCATACGCGCTGCTCCCTTTGCTTTCCTTGCACGCCTCTATCCTACTTCCTGGAGAGTTTACCTTTTTGTTCTTATCTGTTGGTCTCGCCCTCTAGATTCTGATATCCACTGAGGAACAAAGAGCAAGGTCTGCATCTCTGAGGCTGTAGTCCTGCACACAGTGATTACACATGTGATCTACACGCAGGGGTGCCCGACCTGAGGCCCACAGGCTGCGTGCGGCCCAGGATGGCTATGAATACGGCCCAACACAAAACTGTACTTAAAACATTATGAGTTTTTTTGTGACTACGTGTTGCAATGTATTTAACGTGTGGCCCAAGACAACTCTTCTTCTTCCAGTGTGGCCCAGAGATGCCAAAAGGTTGGACGCCCCTGACTAAATAAACAAACCTGCTCTATCTTTAAATATTCCCATTCATATCTCTGCTACATTGTTCTCATGAAAAAGCTTTTCATATTTCCAATTCCTGTCTACCCATGTTTAGTTGCATAGTTTTTCTCAATTTAAGAATATGAATATATGTCCAAAATTGTCTAACCAAGTTACCTGTAACTGCTCAACCAACCAATTCACCCCCCCTCTTAAATTAGAAATAATCATACATAGTAAGCTGCTTGGGACAGTGTGGTCTTCCTATATTCTGTTGTGTTATCCATATAAAAATATCCTAACTAGATTGATTCTGTGTTTCCAAAGCTGCCCTCTTTAAGTTTTGAGAGTGTTGTATTATGACCACTGAATTCAATAACTTCAAATGACATTCACAAATTATCTCTGAAATATGGCTTAACACAAAAAAGACTATTATGTGGGTGTCAGGCTTCTGTATAACTTCTGATGATGCACTAGAGAGTTTTTTCGGTTTAGTAAAATACTTAGAATATCAAGAGTCTTAGCTTAAAAGTTATGCATAGCTCTCCTAAGAGTTAAATGTGTAAGAGAAGGAGGGCCTTTCAAGTCATAAAGCATCCAGATACACAACAGGTAATGATTGGATAAGTTGGTCTGCACTGTTCTTAGAATGGGTTCTAGTTGCTAGTGGAAAAATCAAAATGAAATAAAAGATACCGCATAGGTTCACAGGGAGTTTGATAGAAGAGTAAAAACAGAAGCAGATAGTTTCAAGGAGTCCATTAACACACACAACAACAACAACAACCCACTGGCTTACAAACACCCAAAATTCCTCTAAAAGAACCAAAGCTTTTAATTTCATATTAAGAGGTGAAGCTCTCTGCTCCTAAAAGTTGTAAACTGATACAAATTCACACTCAGATTAAAATAACTGTTATTATAGTCTTCCTTGTAAACAGATTACTTTAAAATATCTATTGGGTTCCTGCTTAGATCTCCTTTAAAAAATAATATATGTCATTGGAGACAGTTTACAAAAAAAGGAAAGAAAATTATTTCTAATGCTATCACCGGATCAAAATTTTTAAATCTTGGTATATAGACTTCTGGAATTAATATGCCTGCCTTTCTGTCTCTGAATTTGTCTCTGTCCTCACTAAGTAATTACAAGAAATAACACAAAAACTCATGAAAATCTAGTGATGTGCACACATATAAATCTATCACAACAATATTGCAAGTCTTGTGACTGTTATATAAATTCTTCGCCACACAGGGAATGCTTTAAAATATTAGCAATTCTAATTATATCGCTCTAATTTATACCAAGGCCATCGATATGAAAGAGGGGGGGAGAAACTAACTTCCAAGGAAAATTAGGTAAGTTAATAGAGTTATTGGGGCAGACAAATGAATAGGAGGTTCCTAGGCAAAGAGTAAGGTTTATCTCTAGGCAGCCCAAAAAGAAGCAACAGCATTATGACATGTGGAAATGTAGACAGTTGGGGAGAAATTAGAACGCAGGGTCTTGAGGGGATTGGCGAGAAAGAGGCTTACAGATACAGATAGCAGCGAAATACACTATGAAGAAATTTGTTTCTAGTATATGGACCCGAAGAGTGTATGTTTATTTACCAGTAAACAGATCCATTTGAAGACAAGATTAGAAATTTTTAGATGATTAATTTGATAGAAATTTAGAAGATGAACTTAAATAAGGGGACTTAATGTTAACAAGACCAGGTAAGTATATTAAAATAAAATATACCTGTAAAAGTTATTGCTTTGGAGATGGCTTTGAAATTTATTTTTTTCATTAAGATTATTTATATTTATCAAGCCTTATATTATCAGACCATTTCTTTCTCATTTCAATTTGTGTTTGGTTTATTTTTCCTTCTACAAAACCATGAACGCAATATTATTTCAAATCAAGCATGTATATAAGGCATTAACTAAAAATCATGCATTAAGACAATACAAAATGCTTTGCTGTTTAGTGGTAAAGAATACTGAGAAAAAATACTAACATTTTTCTATGCACCAACAAGCTCATAAAGAAATGGCTGTTACAGAATAAAAATTAAGCCTTCTAAAATCATCCATTCTATGCAACTTTAATTAACATACTAAAATGGCTCTAATTTAACATTGATGTAAGCTACTTTTAAATGGTGTTTTTTCAACAACAATAATTTTAATTTCCACAGACATAAGAAGGATGAATATTTTGCCTGAGAAGTCACTCAAGATCTTCTATTACTCCTCTTATTTCCCACATTCTTGTTTAGAACTTGTAATGAAAATAAATATAAGATATAAATACCATTTATTTCTCATTAAATAGGAATCATGCTTACCCCTGAAGGTAATCAATATTATTGTTTTGGAACAACTATAATAACATAGGCAAAGCTATGAAAGAGAAACACGTCTCTAGGGCTCTGCTTGAAGACACTGCTGAAATACTGAGGCCGTGAAGATCTCAAGGGTTAAGATATCAGAGACAACAAAACCCACAGCAGGGGGCCTCACATCCCATGCTGCTTTTCCTAAGAAGCCAAGCACGAAACAGCGACTGAGACAACGAGATGAGCAGAGCTTTGAGTGGTTTCACACAGCTAACGGGCCACAAACCGCGGACGTGGTCCGCAGAGAACGAGAGACCCTGGTAAGCACTCCAGACACTCAGTGGTGATGGTCGAAGAACTGAGAGGGAAATAGGAATAAATTACCATGTACAAACACTGAAGCCCTGTTATGAATCATCTCAGTTCAAGAGTAAATTAAGTTTATGTGTCCCAAGCATCACGTCTGCCAGAACCTAAAGCAAGTTTCCGCAAATGAACATATTAAGGAAAATACTTCGGCAGGTCAAAATGAACCCATGCAGCATCAGGAAGAAATAAACAATAACCAAAAACTTCAATGAACATTGAAGAGTCCCCCATATCCATGGGGAATATGTTCCAAGACCCCTGGTACATGCCTAACCAAGGATAGTAGCAAACTATATATAGAGCTTCTCTCTCTCTCTCACTCTCTCTCTATATATAGTATAAAGTAAAACATGACTGCTTCTGGGTGAACGGATATATCGGGATCTGTTGGGAGAGCTGTTGCTCTGGCTGGGCATGTGGAGTTTCCTTTTTTAATATGTAAGAACTACCCTTGCTATATGGTAGACCCCCCCCTTATCCACCTCCCAAGCCTGCCTGAAACCACAAATAGCACTGAACTTTATATATGCTATTTTTTCCTATATATACATACCTATGATAAAGTTTACTATATAAATTAGGCACAGTAAGAGATTAACGATAATAATAAAACAGAACTATTATAACAATATAGCATAATAAAGGCTATGTGAATGTGGTCTTTCTCTCAAAATATCTTATACGCAACGCATTCTTCTTCTCATGAGGATATGAGATGATAAAATGCCTACATGAGGGATGAACTGAGGTGACTGACGTAGGTATTGTGAGGTAGCACCAGGCTACTGTTGGCCTTCTGACCATATATCAGGAGGAGGACCGTCTGCATCATGTGATCCTGGATCATAGAACCATGACAATGTTGAAGGCTGGGTGGCAGGAGCCAGAGGATGTCAATGGTTGGGGATCCTGGAGAGCTGAAGGTTTTTTTGTTTTGCTTGTTTTTTACTAACAAGAGGGGAGAGTGAGCAATGGGGATGGATATGTCGGACAAAGGGATGATTCATGTCCTGATAAGGACAGAGTGGGACAGTGTGAGATTTCATCACGCTACTCAGAACAGCATGCAATGTAAGACTTAGGAACTGTGTGTTTCTGGAATTTTCCATTTAATATTTTTGGACCGTGTTTGACCATGTGTGACTGAAGCTCTGGAAAGCAAAACCACTGATGGGAGAGGGGGTGCTGCTGTACAGAAACACCAGTTGTTTAAAAAATAAAATAAAGTAAAATAAAATAAAAATGTGGTATGCTGCCTAAAATATATACATAAATTATACAATCACTTAAAAATATGGGAGGGTAGTGACAGGAGTTAAAGAATTCTAAGGTCTTTGTGTCATCCTGGGAGTGATTAAATTCCTCACTTATAATAGGCTATAATGAATGAAGATCAATATTGTAATTACTAAGATTAATACTCAAGGAAGTTTCAAACTGGGTGGTCAAAACAACAGAAATTTATTGTCTCACAGTTCTGGAGGCTGGAAGTTGAAATCAAAGGGTTGGCAGAGTGGGTTCCTTCCTTTTTTTTTTTTTTATTGTTGCTCAATTACAGTTGTCCCAATTTTTGGCCATTGCTCTCCCCTGCCCTGCCCACCCCCCACCTTGCTCCCACAGTCAATGCCCGCCCTGTTGTCCATGCCCATGGGTCATTCATACACGTTCTTGACTAGACCTTTCTGAGAGATATAAGGGAAGAATCTGTTCCAAACCCCTCTCCTGGTCATGTAGATGGCCAAATAGGGCCACATTGTGAAGCACTGGAGGTTAGGACTTTAATATATGAATGGGGCGGGGGGTAAATTCAATCCATAACAGACTGTTTATAATTAATATAGTGGTTTGAAAATAAAATGTGCTTGAAATGTTAAACAAGCCTATAGCAACTGTTAGTAGAAATATAAAAATGTTA
Organism: Mormoops blainvillei; assembly: GCA_004026545.1. Taxonomy (NCBI): domain Eukaryota; kingdom Metazoa; phylum Chordata; class Mammalia; order Chiroptera; family Mormoopidae; genus Mormoops; species Mormoops blainvillei. The sequence continues at coordinate 15,076 of PVJD01016676.1, forward strand.
GCAGAGATATATAATTCCTGTTCTACTCAGGTGGGAGCAGAATCTGCCCTCATCAGCAATGAATCAGGTTAAGGACTATTTATTTATATACAGTTCTGGATTTCAGACATAGAAAATATTTCAAAACTTTGCACAGGATCAGTGCAGCACCCCTGGTAGAACGAAAGTGTTAGTGGGATATCAGTTAACATCATTTCCAAAGGACAAAAAATATGAATTAGTTTGATTGTTCACAGAAAAGATATTCCCTGCTCCCTTCTCCCCACACCCAGCACACCCCTAATACCCCCCTCAAAAATGTTGAATGGATTTCTACAATTTGTTTCAAACATCCCACTGTTTGTAGCATTTTAATGATATAAGAATTTGACAGGTTGATATACACTGATATTTTTTAAACTTTTATTTCAGTTAATAATTCTTCAAGTATCTATTGTTCCACTTAGATTTTTACATAATACTTTAATAATACAACATTAAATTATACTTTTGTTCTCTGCAGTGGGTTTTGTGTAACCCAAGAAGTTTGCAAGAAACGAGTATTTAGTTTGTGTAGAGGAAGAAAATGCACTTTATATTTCTATTTATTTTTATTCTAAGAAAGAAATTAAGCTATATTGATAGCATTAATTTATAGATTAACGTGAGTAATTTTGTCACTCACATTAGTCACATGTCACAGTTGGTAAACAAAGGATTCTGAGGGGTTACAGCAGCCAGGACCCCCACTTTGACTTCTGTTCACCCAAAGCTTCTGAAGACAGCCTGTGAAGTTTATATGCCTGGTTAAGATTCATTGATTATTTTGTCTAGTTTTAAACGATGTAACTCTTTGAAAATGGATGTCACCTAATAAGAGGACTCAAAAGAAGCACTGAAGTGAAGATATTACAAATAATTCTGGCACAAGAGAAAAGTAAGAAGATGGTAGTGCTGGTTCCTCCAGCAAGGGTTTCCCAGCTAAGAGAGGAAGTAAAAACGTCGACCTAATAATTTCTGAACAATGTTTAAGAAAATATAAATCATGGAGAAGACCATTACAATGATGAATTTACATTCATTGTTGTTTAAAGCAAACTTTGTCTTGAATGTATAATTTGCGTTAAGATATCAACTAATAAATGTTGCCAGAAAAAATTATGGGACATTAAAAGACAAAGTATCTAGAACATGAAAACAAACCTGTGTAATTAGAAAGAAAAAAAAGCGTTGCGTATATTAATAACAAAATTATTTTAAATAATGTTAAGTTGATAATTATCTTTTCTATTTCTACGTTGCTGTTTTTCAAAAATGCATATATTATTATATTTCTATGTGTATATAAAATAAAAATAGGTATGCACATATTGAGATGCTCTGAAATGTTTTGCTAACACTAGGGTCTGATAAAAAAAAAGTTGGGAAATAAAATCTCCATGTGGTTTATTTGTATTGGGAGTAGATATATCAAGTGAATTTCAAACTGAGATTTCTCTTTCATAAAAAAATCACAGTAATTTTGTGATTAAGCAAAAAAGAAAAGGACATGGACAATAGGGTTGTGATTGCTGAGGGAGGGGGACGTAAGGAAACTAAATGGTAATGAAAAAATATAATAAAGATTATATATTGAAAATGAAAAAAATCACATTAATTTTGACAAAGTGAAGCTAGGCTGTACTGATTACTAAGTTTCTAAAGTTCGAAGATCACTAAAGAAGCAAATTCTATACTAATATAACTAGTTAATTAAATGGATGGAAGACTCAATAGTGCTTAGATAAAAATAAATAAAATAGTTGAATTCATTTTTCATTTATTCAACAATTTTCCTGAATGTTTAGCCTATGTCATGGGCGCTTTGAACACCACAGAAAAGAGTGACTAGGAATAATATCATCCCTGCATTCCTGGAGTTTATGTTCCAGTGGCAATAAGAGAAAAATAAATATATACTGTGTCAAATGTGATAAACACTAGGGAGAAACAGAAATTAGGATGAGATGGCTGGAGAATGCTAGAGAAAGAGGCTGTTACTTCATAGAAAGTCATCAAAGCACCCCTCACTGATGAGGTGAGAGTTGAGTGGTGACCTTGAAGGGAGCAGAGCAGAGTGTCAAAGGGATACCTGGGTATTCGAGGTATAGTGAACAGCAGGTACAAAATCCCTGCTAGATGTGTTTCCATGAGAGCGAGCATGACCGAGGGGGAGGGAGCAGATGGGACAAGGCTGGTAGAGGTGGGACAATAACAGCAGGTTAGATCATGAACACCCTTGAGGTCACTGTAGGAGATCTGTATTCAGAGCAGAGTGAGAAGGAAAAGCTATTACAGGATTAAGATAAAATGAGTGATAAGTACAGCACAGAAAATATAGTTAATAATATTGTAATAATTATGTATGGCGCTGGGTGGGTAGTGGAAATAACAGAGGGACCATAAAGTATGATTGTCTAATAACCACTATGCTGTACACCTGAAACTAATACAAAATAATACTGAATGTAAACCATAATTGAAAAGAAATAAATGACAGAATTTAAAAGGACTATGTGTTCTAAAGTCATTGCTCTATCTTAAGGGCTTAGCAGAGTGACCATTTGAGAACATGTGATAATCTACAAGAGGGGGCAATGACTGGGACTAGGGTGGCAGCCTTGGGAGTGGTGGAAAATGGTTGAATTCTTGATATATTTTGAAGTTAGAACCAACAACATTTACTGTGGAGTTGGAAGAGAAGAGGGGAAGTCAAAAACAGCTCTAAGATTTGGGGCAAAAGCAGCTAAAATTGAGATGGAGAAGAGCACATTGGGGGGAGGTGTCAGGGTTGTGGTCTGGAAGTGGCGGTGAGGAACAAGGTGTGTGTCCATCTCCAGGACCCGAGTAGGACGGAAGGACTTGGGAAATCACGGAGCCAATAAAGAAGGTCGCTGCAGAGGGAGCAGCGTTCTCAGTGGGAAATCAGTCTGGGACAGGGTAAGAGATGAAGAGAAGGTGTGAAAAAGAGATTTGGGATCTAGGGAGTAATGACATACGGAAGGTTGCTGATGCAAAAATAACACGGGCTCCAGAGACCAATGGAAAGCATGGAGGGAGGTGGGCACTGGGATATGGGGATAGATCAGTGGATGTGGGAGTCGTGGGGATGACAGCCAGGGTAACGAGAGATAACCTTGCTTTTTGGGTCGCCGATAGAACGAAAATGAAGGACATCATAGCAAGTCCTAATGACCAAATGTTTCAGCATTTGGTATTATGATAACGTCATCTGACATTACATCATGATTTTTTAAATATCTATCAATTCCCAACGAGCTAATGAAGTTGAACCACGTGAAGAGGTCCAATCCTAGGGAAGAGGACACCAAACCACAGACCCACACCTTCAAGGAAGTCCTCATGTAGTTGAAGATTTAAGCCAAGTAGATGGAAACTTCTGGAAATCCACCATTTTATAAAACTAAAAAATAATAAGATTATTATAAGGTTACATTTTAAGTACCAAATGTGTGGTATATTTTAAAAGCTACAAATTCAGAGGAAGGATATAACTGTGGTCTGGGGTTGCCTGAGGAGGCATGTGGGAAATAATGACGAATAAGCAGTGGGAAGGGAGAGACAGAATTCCAGACAGAGAGAAAGGTAAAAATTTAAGGAACTTTTCTCAATTTCAAGGTAGATTTTCTTCCTTCTACCTAAAAGCATAAATTCTACAAAATATTTCATTAGTATGATTGTTAATTATTGGATGATTATATTCCTTTTCAAGTGTATTAACCAGCACATCTCTACTGACATAGCAATACATTTTTATTTTTAGTTATGCTGCTGATATTAAAAAAAAAAACACAGAAAGCAAAGAGAGCAGATGTGTATTCCACGGGATTTAAAGATTAATCTATCCTCCATTGCACCCACTTAGTTTCAGGCAGGAAGAAACACTTGCTAATGAGTCAGATGATTACCAGCATTGAGTTTATTTAGAGGAATTCCATATGTGAGGGTGGGCTCAGAGCAGTACACCCAGAGACAGAAATACGAATGCTGCCCTTTCTACATTATTCAAACAAAGACATGCTGACACTGCTTTGTACAACTGAACTTGACCAATTGTTACTGTTCTATGGTGCAGCTTCAATCTAGACACTCTCCTAATGGGGCTAATCTTATAGGTGTTGTCTAGCTGCCCACATGGCAAAGGTATAGACTATAAAAAGCTGAAACTGAAATAACTCCCTAGACTCGGAAAATCTATGACAAGAATTCTACTGCCATCAAGAGCATCTTTCCTTCATAGCAGGTCAAATGCATTTCTAATTCAATTTGTGAAATGCTAAATCTTTGTCGGAGAAATAGCCATACCAGGTCCCCAAAGCACTATGAAATGCTCTCTCTTGACCAAGTTGCAATTTATTTACCAATAACAATTTGATTTCGGACATAAACTGAACAATTCACTACAACGACTGATGCTGTTAATCATTAGTTTGCCGTAACTGTTAGGAGGATACACGCATACTACTCATCTGCCACAAAAATAAAGAAAACCTTTCTTCTTATTTTCAAATTGTAATATTTGCTGGGCTATTTTGTTTCAGGGAAGTATTTAGTGCATATTAATGATTCTGTTTGCAAATATGTTTATAGTTTTTTCAACTCTGAATTATTTTTAACTGCATCTTAAAATGCTGTGTGAATTTCTGTCTTTTCTCCAAATGGCTGTCTTGTCCCTCATAAGGAAACCTGCTGATTTCAAAAAATATTTGAGATACTTGATAATCTGAAAGGGATTTCAAAGTTTCCATTTCTCTCAGCATTTAATTATAGGCAATCATAGGTAATACTCACTCTTGTACAGTTACAGTGAAAAAACCTTTACCCTTCCCAGAGTGAAGCAAATATATCCCCAAATAAAAACTTCGCTTGGGCACTGAATCCTTGAAGATTATAGCATCATGGAACTCACAGTACAGTTCCTCCATGCTGCTAGAATATTTAGAGATGTTGACAGTTGTCTGAGGATATAGGTTATACAAGATTTTTGAGGTTCGTGACTGTGTGTCTCTCATAATTTTGTAACTGGTCGAACCC
>PVJD01016677.1:0-20151 GCA_004026545.1 Mormoops blainvillei
ATGGAAATCTAAGAACCCATATTTGAATGCGAGAATACATCTATTATCCTTTATAATTCAGACAGGAAAACCATTTTTACGCAGTGTGTTTGTCAAGAAAGGCCTGTAGGTAAAGACTCCGAGAAGCAAAAATCAGTGATAGCTTTTTAAATTGTATTTGTTTTCAAAAGACTTGTTTTTAACCACCGGCTAAAAGCTTTAGAGCAGGATGGACAGTTGTGTTTTATAACTGTGGGGGGCAAGGAAAGTGGCACTGACTTTCTTCCTGTGCAGTAATTTTACATACATGTTTCAGGGATGGTTAAAACATTAATTTTAACTTACAGGTTCAAGTTGATAATTTTTCCCAGCTGTTTCTCAGTATTTTGCTATCACAAGCCATCTCTTCGTATATTTAAATGGCCTATAACTTGATACTCCAATGTCGATATTGGATTACCTTTGAATATGACAAAGTAGTTAAAATTTGGGTAGACTTTAAAAATACTAATCACATTCAACAAAAGGACAATTAGTAGAGTTTTCTGGTTTTATTCCACAGGTGGATATCCAGGTAAGATCAATGTTTCTGTTTAAGATCAAGTTCATGTTTTTAGACTCACCCTGCTTGGATAGGCTGTTTGTTTGCTATAATATTTTATTATGTGCATGAATCATTGGTTTAACTTCTGAAATAAGTTACTTGTTTATTTAAAAGCTGGTGTTTATTTTTAGAAATACTTATTATGTGTTGAGCTTTATTTCTAACTACAAGGTTAATGTATATGTTTTCTAAATTGAGCGACTACTAGAATTGTTTCATAAAAAAGATGAAGTCGAACCTTGCTATTGGTAATTATTAAATAGTTTTAACTTTAGATCGAACTAAATTAAACCAAAAGATAAATTATAACATGAAAATCATGTCTGAGAATTGGAAGATCACATAAAAAAAAAAATCCTAACGGGCCACCTAACATCACCTCGGTGACAATACCCAGTAGACGCTCAATAAGTGACAGTTAAGTGTGGCTATGTTAAAAAACGTGAGACATAGGTTTAGGCTGACTAGTAACAGAAAACTGTCATGCTAGACGTTTGCTCAACAAGTTCATTTTGGAATCATTTTAGATGTAGGTTTTCTTGATACATTTTTCACTCTTATCATTAAATCTCAACCTCCACTTTGTTTTGAGGGATCCAAGTGAAGGCGAAGCCAGTGGCAGAACAGACACCTCAAGGTGAGGAGCCACTATTAATACTTCGCTGCAGGGTCCCTGCGTACGCAAACGTGCTTTTGAAATACTGACAGCACTTAATAAACATGAAGAGAGCTAATAACTAGCTCGTATGTGTATTTTAAGTTCTTATACGGGGATGGGTTTCCCTAATGTTGCTCAGCGTTTAATTACCTGTAAGTTAATTAACTGTAAGTTTGTGCTTTCTAATCGTTATTTTGACTTGTATGCTTTGTAGGGAAATAGCCTTTCTGTCCTAGAATAGATGTGTTGGCAAAAAGAATGAATAGATTAAGAGGTATTGATCCTTTTCTCACTAAAACGATGTAACTAAAATTGGTCTTACATAGCCCAGAATACTGAGGTACCCAAGTACGTGGGAAGATTGGATATTGATAATATACTTTGGCTGAGCATTCAGTGGTGGACCACATTTGGAAATGCTCACCCTGCTATATTCGTGGGTTTTTTGACTTTGAACAATGGTTGTGTATTTGACCTTGTGATGGGTCTCAAACTTGAGTGCAGTCGGAACTTGATAAAGCAGATGGCTGGACCCCACCCCCCAGGGTTTGGGAGTGGCGGTCTGGGACCATGTTAATGACATGTAACGGCTTGTGTTCATATTTATAAATGGGAAATTTAAGAAACAAATGCATTAAATTATTTTGAGTGGACAGATGTCCTGGCTTCCTTCGGGAATTATTTTTGACCAGCTGAACACAAGCCTCAATTTAATTCCTACTTTTTAACAGTACTCGAAATATAAAACATCTTGAGCTTTGGATGAAGCGTTCCCATGTAGTCCCCTTTACAGACTGTGCCGTATTTAAGTTTAGTCACAGTAGCTGAAATGTTTCTGTGTTGAGTTGGGTACCCAAGTCACACCATGGAAGGGAACCAAAGGTAGGCAGGACAAATATTTTTACCTTGTGTCTGCCTGTGAAATAAGCACGGAGGGCTTCTGTGGTTAGTCCCTGCCTCACTTAGTCACCACTTTCGGTCCCCCTTCTCACGTCTCCCCCTCTTACTAAATTTCCCTGTGACATTTAGTAGTGTAGGATGTCACAGGCGGCTGGTAAGATTGCAGTTCACTTGCATGCATCTTATCCTTTTAATGTGACTACATGTCCTTTCTGTTTGGTCCTTGTTGGGCTTTTTTCTTTTTTTTTTTTTTTTTTTTGCTTTTTAACAAACTCATTGAATCCCCCCTGTCTGTAAGGTACTTGCTCGTCATTTAACCCATACAAGCACCAGGAGAAAAGTAGCCCATTTTACAGAAGAAGCAGTGAGGAGCACAGGAGGGACCAGGCCAGTTTGAATGAGGTCCTGTCACTGCAGAGAGATGGCGGGCAGGACGGCGAGCCCAGACAGTGTGGGCTGGGCCGTGTTCTTCCCCTTCCATGGCTCGGTGACTTGAACTCTGTGCCCCTAGTACCTCCTTCTGACTGCATCTCAGGGTTGTTTTGAGAGGTGAATGAGGAAATAATACAGGTTAGGCACTTAGAACAATTCCCAGCACTGAGTACTAAGTGCTCGATAAATGTTAGGTGCTGCGATTAGCATCAGCATTTCCGTGAACTTTCTACAATTAATGTTACCATTGGCGATGCCTCTGAGCAAGATGTAGAAAAACATCTTGTATGTGCCTGTCGTCTTAGGTCACCAGGTGTCCTTGGTGGAATACAAGGACAATCAGACTTAATAGGTCGCCCGATTACTAGTCCGTCTTTTATTTCGGTAGCCATGTGAGCGCACAAGAGTAATTTACGCTTCCTAGCCACCGGTTCTGTTTTTAAAACGAGTGTTGGATCAGGTGATCTCTTGGGTCCCTTCTATCCCTTGCCCACTGACTATGACAACATTGTACCCATGGTCCTGATCAGTGACTCCGGCTGGACCTGCACCCCCAGGGCCTGTGGCTTAGAGCCAGTGAGCAGAAAGGGAAGCCATCAGAGTAGCACCCTCCATCGGTAGCTAATAGCCTTTGGAAATTTACTTTCTCTGCGTCTTCCTTTCCTCATTTTTTCAGGCTTTGGGGGCTCAGATACCTAGGAACGTGGGGGCAAACAAATGAACACGTATCCATAAAAATTCATGGATAAATTTATACCTGAATATGCATTATAGGATAATATTGGTATAAAATGTTTACTATATATATACATAGATTATAAACTCCTTTCAAAGTATATCACTTCTTTAAATCACATGTACATGAGATGAGTTAACAAGTTACAATTATAACATCTGTGTTTGAATAATTGCTCATTAAATTTAATTGCAGGGTCTTCTGAATCATAAAACCTATTAATTTTACCTTTATTTGATTACGTGAACTGGGTTTTCAGGTTCTGTGTTACTTATGGGAGACCTGTATTAAGAAAAATTCGGTGAGGCCAATGCATTTAAAAAACGTGTGTTAATCATCTGCTCTGGTACAGGAAAGGCCAGCCCCCGTAGGTTTGAGGACTGGTAGGGGGGCCAGTGTGTCTGTGGGAGTGAGCGAGACGGACAGGCATAGGCAGTGATGGGCCGAGTCTAGGGTCTGGGGGGCAGGTCACATGGAGCCTTTTAGGCCATTTTAAAGATGTTTTCAGCAGAACACTGACCCCATTAAAGGACCAGTGTCTACACTCCCGCGTGTGGTACATGGCCTGATGTCTTTACCTCATGGCAGTGCGACATTTTTTTTCCCAACATTATCTGCTATAAATAATCTCTCCATAGCAATTACTGCTATCCTGTCCCCAGTCTTTCTCCTACCCAAAAATAAAGAAAAAGGGATATTTTTCTGGGCTTTTTGATTTTTTTTTTTTGTACAAATGTACAGAAAATGGAGAATCCACTTTCTCACACTTAAACAGAAAAATATGAAAGGACCTGAAGAAGTACTAAGTTCTTCACGTATGGCTGCAAACTTGTTTCCCACAAGGAAATGCATTTAAGAAAAGATGCTATTTTAGATGGAAGACTTTATTAATGAAAGTCAAAACAGATGGCACCCTGGGGTCTGCTTTTATAACAGCAAGATGCTGTAAACCTTTGTACCTACCTGAAGGTTGTCTGCAAATTAGGTCATGTTTTAAAGCACTGAATTATGACCACTGAGAGTTCACACATGGCTCAATTTCTTTGCTGAATGGAATCTTTGTTTGCCTTCTTTCCCTCTGCCCTGTTCTTCCAGAAGCACATCCGGGGAACCAAAAGAGAGAGACAAGGAAGAGGGTAAAGACTCCAAGCCACGCTCTTTGCGGTTCACCTGGAGCATGAAGACCACCAGCTCCATGGACCCCAATGACATGATGCGAGAAATCCGCAAAGTGCTGGATGCCAACAACTGTGATTATGAACAAAAAGAGAGGTTTTTGCTCTTCTGCGTCCACGGCGACGCCCGACAGGACAGCCTCGTGCAGTGGGAGATGGAGGTGTGCAAACTGCCGCGGCTGTCCCTGAATGGGGTCCGCTTCAAGCGCATATCAGGAACGTCTATTGCCTTTAAGAACATTGCATCTAAAATAGCAAATGAGCTCAAACTGTAAAGAAACTCACATTTGCAGGATCAGGGAAGATACAGCCACGTGAGGTACAGTTTTTGAATGTACTGGGAATGCCCAATGTCATTCACCTGTGAACCCCCCACCCCCATGTAGAATTTGCCCTTAATGCAATAAGGTTATACATAGTTATGAACTGTAAAATTAAAGTCAATATGAACTATAGTAAATATCTGTAGCTAAAAAAAAAAGTAGGTTCACATGTACAGGTAAGTATATTGTGTATTTCTGTTCATTTTCTGTTCATAGAGTTGTATAATAAAACAGATGATTGCTTAAAAACTTGTATAGTTGTCTAGATTTCTGCACATAAATGTATGTTTGATGCTCTGAGTTGAAAATATTCTCCCATTTACAGTCAGGTGGGTTTTTAAAATTCTTACCTCCATCATGCAGTTTTGAAAATTGTGTCCAGAATTGGAAGTGCACAGAAATAGTCTTTATGATTGTAGCATGGACTTTTAAAGGTTATTTTCAAATCATATTGAAATTGAAACAGGAAGCTGATGAGTAGATCGGCTTTATTATACCCAGAATTATTTCCGCTTACCTTTGCTCTTATCCTTGTTACCAGACAAGATTTTAGTTGAGAAGATACACAATGTTTACAGTGTTGGCACTTCAGAGTTTTTTGAAGAAAGTACATGAAAATAAATTAGAGCTTTGCCTTGAGCTAGCTAAGAAGCATGGCGGGGGTGGGGGTCGGGTGGGGAGTGAAACCTTCATCCAATTTCTTTTGAACTCGAAAGTGTTTTCTGACCCACTGCTAATTGTAGCAGCAAAATTAAAAAGACTCAGTATTCTATCTGGCTATGATAACGTAAACTGTCACTTCTGTTCACTGCCTTCCCAATACCGCAATGTCATTGTGGGAATAGAATAATATCGGGACTCCTAGCACATGCTCATCTCAACAGTGTTGGTCGAAATCGTGCCACCTCAGGAATTAACTGGCCCTGGGAAGGTCCACCTCCTTCTCCTCGCACCCTCTTCATCCCCCCACCCCCGACCCAGGCATCTCTGTAAGTACTTAAGAGACTTTCGAGCAAAACATACTACTTGTAACAGTATATGGTTGATTAACGCTTATGTGGTGATTCCGTTTGTTCCCATGCAACCTGTTTGTTTTGACTGTTTTGCCAGGTCTGTTGTATTTATATTCCCCATCGTTACGCCTATAACGTGCAGCTTTGTAATCGGGCATTTGCCCGCTTTTCTTTCAGAATTAGTGATCTTTGCGATGTGAAACCACTAGTAAAGGTACATTTTAATACTTGGTATTTTATACTGAATTAGCCTTGGAAGTTTGGCCGTCCCATGTTACTTATTGTCGTACTTACTGTAATATCTACCTATGGGCCCCATCTGCACACTCCTGAGAAATAGACCATGTATTCAGATTTTATCCGTTTAAAGAAAACTGAAACTGTGATAAATCCTGTAACTCCGGCCTACATTAGGATGCTCTCAGTGTAGGTGATGTGCCATTCCACATGGCTTCCAGACGAGGGTGGATTTTACCTTCTGTACTGTACTGTGATGTAGCTCTCTCCTGTACCAGTTCTGTTCAAAAATGAAGTGTAGTTTTGCCTTAGCAAAGGGTGGTGTTTGGAAAACAACAACAACTGTGTAGCCCCTTTTTAACCTAGTGTTCATTCCCAAAAAATTGATGCAAATTTCACTTTCACTGGTGCACACTGAAATTTTACTTGAACAGTTCTCATAATAAAGCACTTGTCTTTTGCTCTTTATCAGAATGTGAATTACCTGTTTTCTACTACAGAAGTATTTTATATGGGGACTTTATTTCCTATATTCTAAATTTAGTTGGCAGGGGATGAAGTTACATAAGTTACCAGGATGTCATTATGACACAAAAATTTTCATATTTTTGTAGAGTTCGTATTGTTGAAATGGTTTTATAAAAACAGACGTCATGCCTTTTCCAAGGTAGAAATTGTTTTTTTTTTACTTTTTCTCACTCTGATCAACTCTTCTGTGTTTGTGGTAAGGCGATTTACTTCAGTATTTCTCAGGAACTAAAAATGAAATCTTGATAGTCACTTTAGATTTCCGATTTTATATACTCACAGCAATATAAATTTTCTTGAAGATTTAAAGGAATTTTATAATATGTTTACATTAATAAATTCCAGTTCATGTTCACCGGCTATGTGATATCAGGATGTCCTGGGGTCTCTGTTTAAATATTATTTGATAGAACATCCCTAATATTAAATGAACTATTATGTAGAGACTGGGGCACAGTTTTAATTTGAGAAATTAAAATTTGATAAATAATATGAAATATGTTTCAGAACCTTGCCCCAATAATACCCTCTAAGGTAGAATTTGATTTAAAACCCAAAAGGCCTTATTATAAAGTGACTTTCACCAGCAGAACCATTTGGGCAACAAATAAACCTGTGATGAGTGAGGCACTAATTTACTGTAAGTGAGCGATTCCATCAGCAGGTGCAAATGAACCAAGGTGGCCTCTGCCTTCAGTTTTAAAATATCAAGGTACCTGCTGTCTGTTAAGAAATATAAAGAAATTATCAAAGACTGTTTTTTCTTCTTCCAAGATTTTGGTCCCTTTGGGAAGATCGAGTATAAATGCACACAACAGTAAAATCACACCAAAGCAGGAAACACATCTTCAAGCATGCACCGACAAATAGTTTCTACAGGCGTTCAGAGAAAGGTGAGTTCTTTTTGGATGTGAGAAAGAAAGGCCTTTTGAGGATGTGTAGGAGAGATAAAAATTTAAGAGGTTAGAGTGGAAAAGACCCTTTAGAGGGAAGGAATACTTAAGAAAAAGTCATGGGTGTAAGACATGTGTCAGAGATGAACTACTTATTCTAGGGTTTGCCGAGGTCCACATAGACTGATGAAGAGCGGATATTTTAAAGCACTGATCAGCAGCCTTGGTTTGGACTTGATTTGTGGTTAGAGGGGCAAGTAGGAGGCACAAATAAATGGAAAGATATTCCGTGTTCATGGACTAGAAGAATTAATATTATTAAAATGTCTATACTACCCAAAATGACCCAATGATTCAATGCAGTCCCTATCAGAATTCCAATGGCAGTTTTTCACAGAAATAGAAAAACAATTCTAAACATAGCATGAAACCACAAAAGACCTGAATGGCTAAAACAATCTTCAGAAAGAAGAAAAAAGCTGGAGGCAACATATGCCTTGATTTCAAGCTAGTTACAAAGCTATAGTGATCAAAACAGTGTGCTACTAGAATAAAAACAGACACACTTATCAACGGAACAGAATAGATGGCCCAGTAATAAACCCATGCATTTATGGTCAATTAAATTTTTGACAATACAGAAGGGGGAAGGGTAGTCTCCTCAGGAAATGGTGTTGGGAAAACTGGATTGCCACAGGCAACAGCATGAAGCTAGACCCTGTCTTACACCACACAAACAAATCAACTCAAAACAGATGAAAGGACATGAACATAAGACCTGAAACTGTAAAACTCCTAAAGAAACCAAACAGAGGTAAGCTTCTTAACATTGGTCTTGACAATGATATTTCAGATTTGACACCAGAAGCAAAGGAGACAAACGCCAAAATAAATAAGTGGGACTACGTCAAACTGAAGAGTTTCTGCACGGCAAAGGAAACCGTCAACCAAATGAAAGGGCAACCAGTAGTTGGGCGCAAACATTGCAAACCACAAACCTGAAAAGAGGTTCATGTCCAAAATATACGAGGAACTCATGACTCAGGAACAAAATAACCCAGTTTAAAAATGGGCTAAGGACTCGAGTACACATTTTTCCATAGAAGACATGCAAGTGGCCAGCAGGTACATGAACAGGTGTGCAACATCACTAATCACCAGGGAAATGAAAATCAAAACCACAGTGAGAGATTATTTCACACCTGTTAAAATGACTGTCATCGAAAAGAAGAAATAACAAATGGTAGTGAGAATGGGGAGGAAGGCAGCACTTGTACCCTATTGGTGGGAATGTACAGTGGTGCAGCCATTATAGAAAACAGTATAGAGATTCCTCAAGAAATTAAAAATATACCTACCACATGATCCAGCAATCCCACTTCTGGGTATATATATCCAAAGGAAACAAAGTCATTACCTCAAAGACAGACCTGCACTCCCGCGTTCATGGCAGTGTTGTTCACAATAGCCAAGACAAGGAAACAAGCTAAGTGTCCAACAATGGATGAATGAATAAATGAGTGAATGAATGGAATGTGCTGGTATTTATACATACAATGGAATATTATTCAGCCTTAAAAGGAATCTTGCCACTGTGACAACATAAATGAATCTGGAGGGCATTATGCTAAGTGAAATAAGACAGACAACTACTGTGTGGTATCACTTATATGTGAAATCTTTAAAAAGTAAGGAAGAAAAAGAAAGTCAACCCCATAGAAACAGAATAGAATGGTGGCAGCCAGGGGCTGGGAGGTGGGGAAACTAGGGAGAGGTTGGTGAAACGGTACAAACTTTTATATCTAAGATGAATAAGAGCCTAGGATCTCGTGTACAATGTGGTGACTCGTTGGTAATACTGTATCGCATGATTGAAAATTGCTAAGAGAGTGGATCTTAAGTGTTCTCACCAACAAAAGTACAGAGGTGATGGATGTGTTAACTCAATGGTAGGAATCCTTTAGTGGTATATACATATATAAAGTCAGCATGTTGTACACTTAAAATGGGTTTGTCAGTTATACCTCTATAAAGCTGAAAAAAGAAAAAATAGAATTACCATATGGTCCAACAATTCCACTCCTAGGCCATACGATTTCTTAAACTTTTTGACACATTCAAATCGTTGTTGGTTCCTGTTATTACCAGACAGAACCACTAGGGGGCAGAAAAAACAACCCTGTACAGGATGCCTTGCTGGATCCTACCACCCACAACAGTTGAAACCCTGTGGTCCTACCTATAAAAACAGAGATCCCATTACCTCCCAAAAGCGCCTCGCCTCTTGGTCCGCATCCCCTAGACTGAATGAATTGCACATCTCATTCTTTCTAAGAGGCTAACGTCCTTTGTACTTCAGTTGGATTTTGCACTTTTTTTTTTTTACCATGTGGGTTATTTAAATGTCTTTCCTTCTGGCTACAAAGGCACCCAATTCCATTCCATTGTATTTCTCATATCCAAATATAGCACTTTCATTAATTTTCTAGAACTTGATGGAATTCTGCAATTTTTTTCATATGGTGCAAATCTAGCAGGGCCAAAAACATGGAGGTAATTAAAATTGTATTCGGAAATAATACAGTCTTTTATAGCCGTGTTCTTTTTATATCACATACTTATTCTTTTAGAATACTGGGATGAACCAATGGCTTTTCATGAACTCAATTTGTTTCCATTATTTGTAGTCATGAGTGTTTTTAGGGGGGTCAAAATGTCACAATTTTGTACACAGAAAAGGGACCATCAGGGTTGGCATTAGTTTATAAATGAATAGTTACTTTAGTAAAGTCACAAATCTACAAATCTAGCTTCCAGTAACCTTTGAAATTCAACATGTATATTATTTTATTATATTTACAAATCTAACAGTTTAACAATCACTACAAGGGGCTTTTACCATTGGCTTAATTTAATTAAACATTTTAAGTGACTTTTTATAAACCTCATATATTTGATTTTCTTTGCAAGTACTTCAACTACAGTCGAGATTAATTCTTATATAGTAAATTAAACATTTTTGTATTTTTATTTAGCTTATTGATTATACATTTTAAATTGCAATCACAAAACTAATTTTTAATATTCTAACATGTCAACTTATGTTTTATGTATTTATAGCAATATACAAATCGTTCTTAAATGTATCACACATTTTAAAGATATTTACACAGTAATGAAATAATAACCCATATTATTTTATACTTAACTCTAAGTTTCCAAGAAGTTTAAGATATTTGCCTACATAAGAAATCAGGCCGCCTGAACAGGTTGACCTTACAGGAACTGAGAATGCATAGCGACCAGAATTAAGCCACCCCCACTGTCTGGGTCGGCTCCACTTTTTTGATGGTGTCAGACCATGGGCTCACTACTGCACCTTTCTGAATATTTCCTTAGGAGAGATGTCTAAAAAGGTATTGCCTTTTTCAGGACTCTTGATAACTACTTTTTGATTGCCTTCCCAAAAGCTTGTCGCCAGTTTGCACCCCATGAATATTGTGTTGTCACGACATTCTCGCCATACTTTTAGCAGCACTGAGTTTAATCATCTCTATCATCGTCATCATCGGTGCCGGTTTGAACGTGGGCAAATGAAATCTCATCACTTGGGGTTCATTTATTTCGTGGCCAGCACGGTGGAAAGTGGTTTAGAAGTTCATGGTGCATTGCCCTGGTGAGGTGTCCCTCCGGCCCACAGGTAGGGAGGCGGGCAGGTGGGGACTGAGCGCGCTGGTCCCCCAGAGGCCAGGCCCGCGTGGAGCCGCCGCAACCCCCGGCCCCACGGCCAGGGGGCGTTGTGACCTCACTTCCCCCGCCCCGTCTAGGCTGGGGCGGCGCCGCAGGCAGCCCCAGGCGGGGAGCGAAGGTTGGTGCCTTCACACCCCAGCTTCGCCTGAGGGACCGCGGCGTCATGACGGTGGGAGCCAGGCTCCGGAGCAAGGCGGCGAGCAGCCTCCCGCGCCTCAGGCCCCGGGGGCGGGGGGACGAGGAGGCCGCCGCGATCCTGGAGCTGGAAGAGGAGGTGGCCGAGAGCGCGGCGTGTGCAGGGAACCCGGAGGTCCGGAGCGCGCGGCGGGTGCACCTGGCGGTCCTCCCCGAGCGCTACGACCCGCTGGAGGAGCCGGAGCCGGAGCCGGGCGACAAGCCCAAGAGGAGGTACCGGCGGAAGCTGAAGAAGTACAGCAAGGTAGGCCCCCTGCCCACTGCCCCGGGCGTCAGCGGTGCGGGGCGCCCCGGCCCCGGGCTTCCCAATTGTCCCGATGGAGAGCTGGGGTCCGGTGCCCACCCTCTGACTGCGCTCTGCCTCTCTGGGCTGGCCGGGTGTCTCCTTCAGCCCCCTACAGCCACCCTTTGTGCAGCATTCACTATCAAAGGCCCCTAGACTGTTCCGTCTGTGACCTGGAAAGTGTGGGGAAAGTTTCAAGTAATAACAGAAACTGAAGCAGAGTTGTCACTGAGCACTGGTCCCCTGCTACCCTGCCTCTGGCTAGTTAATGACAGTCCTAAGGGCCGCTGGCCAAGGTGGTCCTTATCCTTGGTGTGTCTTAACACTCCCTTGTGTGTGGTGGGCAGGCAGAAATCAGTGCCCCCAGTTTACAGATGAGCATACTGAGGCCTGGGCATGGTCGGGTGACTTGTAGAAGGTGTAGACCCTGCTGGAACGAGTTGAGTTGCCACCCAGTTTCTCGGTTTCTGGCCACAGCCTCTGCAGGCCATCCCGCCAGCTGGGAGTTACTGGAGTTACTGGCGGAAACATCCCCAAGGCTATTTCCCGGGCCTGGGAGCTCCTCAGCTACACAGATACGCACAGTTACCTGTGTGCTCTGGGGCCTGTAGACACACTGCCATTTGCCTGGGTTGGGAGTGTGGGGATCGAAAGACAGACAAGAAAAGAGAGACTGGATATGAATATGGGATAAAAACGAGTTTCCTCCTCAGAGATCCGCCTGGAAGCATTTAAAGTTACTGCTGCCCCTGCTCCCTGGGGCTGGACTCTACTGCCCCCGAAGAAAACCACACATTAATTGTGTCGCGGCCAAAGACCAAGGGCCCCATCTGATTTATTGTCCTATTATCTGTGTCCTGTAGTAGCCCTTATCATACCTGAAAGCAGCCAGTCTCCATACCTAGCAGCTTAGGTTTATCATCCTCTCTAAAGGTATGTCAGCAGCTTTGGGAGCAGTATACGAACAGGCAGTTGTGAAATATATTAATAAAAACTATAAAGCTAGGACTCTCAGGCTGAGTCATGCTAGAACTAATCATCCTTCTTCCTGGCCCCAGGTGTGCACAAAGAAGCCATCATTGGCCTCTCGGCCAATGGTGAGCTGATAATGTGGAAATCTCGGCTCAGGGGCCAGCTCAGAAGATGCCTTTGGGGGTTTTTACTATATGCCAAGCACAGCGTTATGCACTAGAGACATAAAAACGGGTAGAAGTCCACAACCTCTCTAGGCGTAGCAGGGGCTGGGGGCTTCAGGACCTGGGCAGGTAGTCCTCGGGGATGAGGCTGTAAAATCAGGGAGGTTTTCAAATCAATGGCAACGCAAAGACTGGGCACAGAAGGACGAGTTAAGGCTTCACATGTGAACGATGAGGTACTACTTCACACTCGGATGGATATTATCGACACGCACAACACAGAAAATAACAAGTGCTGGCGAGGATGTGGAGAAATTGGAATTCTTGTGAATTGCTTGTGAAAATGGAAAATGGCACAGATACCGTGGGAAGCCATTAAACAGTCGCTCAAAAAATTAAATGTAGATCTGCCTTACGAGCCAGTAATTCCCCACCTAGGTATATGCCTGAAAGAATTGAAAACCGGTATCTAAACAAATACATACACACGTGCACAGGTGTGTTCATAGCAACAATATTTACAATAGGCAGAAACACCCCAAGGGTTCCTCAGCTGATGAATGAATCAACAAAATAAATATTATCTGACCATGAACAGAATGAAGTGCTGATGCACTTGGTAACACAGACCTCTAAAACATTGTGCTAAGTGAAAGAAGCCAGACACATGAGGGCACACAGGGTATTTATGCACGATTCCATTTGTATAAAAGATCCAGAAGAGATAAATCCAGAGAGACAGATCACAGGTCGGTGATCACCAAGGTCTGGGGGTGGGGGTGCGCCAGCCTCTGTCTAATGGGCATGGGGGATCCTTTGGGGGTGATGAAAGTGTCCCAGAAGTAGATAGAAGTGGCAGTCACACACCGTTGTGAATGTACTCATTGCCACTCAATCCTTTACTTTGATATGATTAATTTTTGCTATGTGAATTTTACCTCAATTAAGGAAAAACAGAAGAAATTCACCAGGTAGACAAGGGATGACCTTCCAGGCAAAAGTGCAAGCAGAGGTGAGGATAGGTAAGCCCTAGCAGGGCTGTCCAACCGTTCGGCACCTCTGGGCCACACTGGAAGAAGAAGAATTACCTTGGGCCACACATTAAACACATTGTGACACGTAATCACACACACACAAAAATCTCATAACGTTTAAGTAAATTTACAATTTTGTGTCGGACCACATTCACAGCCGCCCTGGCCTGCATGTGGCCTGTGGGCCGCAGGTTGGACAACCCTGATAAGAGGGTCACACACTGGTTTGTAGACTAGCTCAGGTCAGGCCACATTGTCACCTTAGAGTTGGTGTGCCCTCTCTGCCTTTCAAAAGAGCAGCGTCTCCTTCCATTTCTTTCTGAGGCAACTGAGAAGGTAGCCAGTACGTTTCCAACCTAGAGGGGGAAGATGGCTAACTTGACACTTGCTGCTCATCCTGGGAAAGTACTTTACTTACCATTGGGTAACAACCGGCCACAGTATTCACTTTGTCACACCCTGTGCAGGCTTGTGGCCCAGGAGCAGTGGACAAGACCAGGTAGCCTAGGTGTGCAGGAGGCTAGACCACCCAGGGCTGTGGAAGTGCAGACCGCGATGTTTGCACAAGGATGAAATCACCGAAGGATGCATTTTGTAGAAGCTATTTCCATTGTTACCATGGAAGGCTGGCTTTTCCTTCAAGGAAAAGCAGTTAAAGCTCCTACCCCTCGAGCTGCTCACGTTCTTCACCCAAGTGCCTTCCTGCTTCTATGTAAAGAAAAATGTTTGGCCTTTGTGACACATGAAAGGATTGGCTCACACAACCCCGCTGCCCCGTGACCCCTACCAGGGAGGTTGTGCGTGCAGAAGGCAGGGTGTCTGGGGTGGCGTTCCAGGTTGATTTTAAATAATGATGGCAGTGTTCACAGGGTGCGTTCGCTGTTGCAGGGTTGTTTTCTGGGCTCGGGGAGGGGGAAGGGGGGTGCATGTGCTGTGCTCCCCCAGGGTGCCTGCCTCGTACCGTGTGCACAGGTCATATGTGGTATCTCCGAATTCTTGCAACAACCTTGGAAAACTGGGGGCCCCGTTTCTAAGCAAAGGGAGGCAGATTTTATGGAAGTGGAGCTAGTTGCTCAAGGCTGCCGCAGCCAGAGAGCAGCAGGAACCATTGGGGTGAGGGAAGTAACCCCAAAACTTAGCTGAAAACAAGAAGTGACCTTCCCGGACACCACTTAGAGCCACGAAAGAGGTGTGGATAAGGAGAGGGGTTAACTTTTGTTAAGCAAGCAGTTAGGAGAGAGTTGGAGAAGGAACACATAGGGCATGGAATAACCTTTAGCTCAAGAGGGAGACAAATGTCACCACATCCTAAGGAGCAGGTCAGGACTCAGGCAGTGAAGCCAGACTGCCCTGCCACCTCGGGCTGTGCTCCCCTTTCTCTGCCTCGGTTTCCTCATCTGTCACATGGACTAATACTAGGGTTGTGCTCAGGGATGAATGAGTGGACGTACGTGGAGGTCTTAGAGCCCATGTGTCATGTTGGTTCAGAGGGTGGAGGAGAGGCCTTGTGGGACTGTTTCTTTTCTGGTCAGTTTTTAATGAGCTCTGACTCAGAAAAAAAATCGGCTTCTGTCGCTGACTGCCCACCTCAGCTTTGTGCCTGCGTCCTGACAACATGTCGTAACTGAAGACTCCAGCTTTATATTTAGGGGAATGTGAGCTTTGTTGAGAGGAGGTTCCCTGGTTGAATCAGGGGGTGCAGGGGATCCCCGGCATCACTGGGGGTTAGTTGAGCGCTGAGGCACCCCAGACAGCCTCACGATGGCTGCCGTGGCAAATGACCACACATGTGATGGCTCTAGACCACACATATTTCTTCTCTACAGTCCCGGAGTCCAGAGGCCAAAAATTCGTCTCCCCGAGCTACAGCATCAGCAGAGCCAGTTCCTTCTGGAAGCTCCAGGAGAGGACCCATTTCTTTGCTCTTTCCAGCTTCCAGGGGCCCCCACTCCCTATCTTCATAGCCAGTGGCACAGCATCCGCAAACCTCTGTCCCTCTGCCTCATCTGACACCTCCTACACCCCCTTCTAAGGACCATGGTCTCTATGCGGATTCTTATAAACATATAAGGACCCTTATAATGACTGACCTACCTGGATAATCCAGGGCAACCTCCCCCATCTCAAGACCCTTAATTTAATCGCATCTGCAAAGTCCCTTTTTCCATATAAGGGAACATGTTTGCTGATTTTGGGGATTAGGATGAGGACATCTTTGGGGGCAGGGGGTTGTCATTCCACCTGCCACACTCTCCCGTGCTCCCCCACGCCCCTCCGCCCCTCCACCCCTCCACCCCTCTGACAGATTATTTGGGTCAAAAACTCTACTTGGATCAAAGAATTCAAAATGTCTCTCGAATGACATGACGAAGGCCGTTGATAGATGTTTCACATTTCTTTGCCTCCCGATTCTCCTCAACTCTGCACTTTGACAGTGTTCCCGCTAATGAGCTATTTTAGTCGCTTTTTTCCCCCCTCTAAGTTGAAAAGATGAAATGACAAGCACTTTTTTAAAATAGCGGGTTGAGGAAGATGGAGGTACAAGTACCCCAAATGTCAAGTTTAATGCAGGCTACCTGTGATTCTGGCGGCGTTGCTTACAAAGGATGCTCTTGACGGTTAGACTTGCTCCCAGAGGACAGTTTTGTTGTTGTTGTTATTTCAAACAGGTAAGTGAAATTCTCCTGCTGAGTGTGATCGCGTGGTTGTGGAGACGTGCCTCTTAGTAACATCACCCTTCGTACACACAGGACACACCACACCCTAACCTGTCAGTGAGAAGTCCACTGGGCAGTGTCCTGGGGATCAGTGTCTAGAAAAGCCATTAAAGTGACCTGGCTCTCCCTGTACTCCTTTGAGTGAGCAAAGGAGACACCCAGCCCCATTCTGAGTGCTGGGGATGCAGTATAAAGTCCCCCGCTCCGTTCTGTTGTCGTGAGGACTATCATAGGGAAGTATACGCTTCCGAAACTTTCCTGAACAGGTCCTAAAACATCTTAGATTTATGTGATGTCTATTATCAGCACCACGAACCTAAATTACTATGGAATAAAAAGAGTCAAATGCTATTTTACAACCAGAATGACTGCCTACAGGTTGTGCCAGGCATTGTTCCAGGTGCTTCACCTGCATAAGCCCTTTTAATCCTCTTAACAACTCAAGGGGGTGGTTACTACATAGTTCCATTTTATAGATGAGGAAACTGAGGCTGAGCAAAGTTAAGGAAGTAACTGAGCTGGAATTTAAGCCCAGGCCACAAGCAGTTAATTACAAGGTTACACCCCACCTTCATTAGGAAGGGAAGTATGGTCCCGGCCAGTGTGGCTCAGTTGGTTGGAGCCTCGTGCTGTAACCGAAAGGTTGCGGGTTCGGCTTCCAGTTAGGGCACGTACCTAGGTTGCCAGGTCTGGGTCCCCAGTCTGGGTGTGTACAGGAGGCAACCAATCAATGCTTCTCTTTCCCATCGGTGTGTTAAGGACAGGGACCTGAGACGAGATTCTTCGGGATTAAACTTCAGCTTTTCCTTGTGCCGGCTGTATAATCATGGATAGATTTAACTCCTATGGTCTTCTTGTTGAAGCCTCTTGGCCAAAGACCACCAAGAACAGATTGGTAGCTGTACCAAGCAAGTTACTTGCTTGTTGCAGCAAGCGACAGCATGCCGGAGGGATCAGGAGGTCTCGGAAAGCGGGGACCTCGCATAGAGAGCTGAATATTTGAGCCTTAGCCAAGGGAGTTATCAGCATTCAGGAAATACTTGTCATTGGAAATGGATGAGACCACTCAAGGAGAGAGTATAGGCAAATAAGGGAAGGAAGGAAGGAAACATAAGGAAGGAAGGGAGGGAGGGAGGGAGGGAGGAAGCTAGGAGACCTGGGGCTGAGTCCTGAATAACTCAGGGTGCAGATTGGCAGAAGGGATAATCCACTCAAGATGGCTGAGCATGGGGCTGCCTGCGAGGTGCAGGGAAACAAAGAGAATATGACATCAAAGAGGCCAAATGATTGTTTGTGAAGTGTCAAAAGCTGCTGAGATGTGGGGAGGGGAAGACAGAGAAGTGTCCATTGGATCAGGCAACGTGGTGGTGGCAGGTGGCTGTGACCTAGCGTCCTGGATTGGTAGGGTAGGAGTTGGGTATATGGAGGCTGTCTGTGCGGACAGCTCTTCCCGTTGGTTTGGTGTCAAGGAGAGTGGAGACCCAGGCAGGACCTAGAGCGGGACTCCTATTGGAGTTAAGGTAATGGGAGAAAGAGAATAATGATTCTGGAGAGAGGAAAGCCAGGACCTGGGTGACAGAGGGCACTGACAGCAAGTGTCACAGGAGTGGCCTTGGGGGAAGGGGGGGCATTCTCTGCATGGGAACACAGATGAGGTGGCAGAAGCCAGGTCAGTGGTAGGAGGGCGAGTGGGTTCCTTAGTGACTTCTGACCTTTTCAGTGAGAGATGAAGTAGGGTCACCTACTGTAGACATCGAGGCTGTGTGTGTGTGTGCCTGAGAAAGAAAAGAGTAAAAAATAGTACCTGGAAGAGAGGGAAAGTCAGCCCACTGGGCAGACAGACAGGCATGCCAGGCTGTGTCGGAAGTCCGAGCGAGGTTTGTGATTGCGATCAGGGATATTATGTGACACTGGGCCACCTGGTTATTGGAGCTGGAAGGGTCGAAGGGCTGAGAGACGAGGTAGGTGATGAGATCCAGGTCACCTACATGACTGCGATGTCATCGGGAATGATGAGAGAAGTTGGGGGTGAGGAGAGGAAAGCTGGGGGCAACCACAGTCAGCGTTAGTCCACTGGCGGTGGACTCACCTTTTCTGTTGTGTTTCCACTTGCATTCTTGGATGCCCCCGTCTAGCACCAGGTCTTCCAGAAAAGGCGGAGAAGCAAGAGTGGAGATCAGGAAAGCATGGCCCAGTACTTACCCTTTAGAAGTTTGTCACTGTGTCTGAAATCAGAGACTTTAAAGAGACAAAAGTGTGGGTGGGGCAGGAATATGTGCCGGAGGTAGAGAGAGGACAGGGTGGGCTTTTGGATAAGGGGAATACAGGAAAACTTGACCCAGCCTTCAGATGACCTGTAACTTAGCTGAAACAGAGAAGAGGAGTCGGCTTAGGTTAAAAAAATAAACCAAATCTGGTTTGGTTTTCCTGCTAGCAACCTCTCTGCTGTCTCCAAGATCTCCGAAGTATCTGGAAATGTGTTGAGAGCACTTTGCCTAGTGGTGACTTCTGTCCTGAGCCCCTACCTGTTCCCGGCTGGGGGTTGGGTGAGAGACAAGCCGCGTAACTTGGTAACGTGCTAATTTCCCCAGGGAGAGTGAAGCAAAATGATTCTTGACGCACATCGCCCTTGTGCAGAAGTTACCTAATGGAATTCTTTGCTTTTGTCTTGATTCTTAAAAACAGAACGTGGGCAAGGTCATCATCAAAGGGTGCCGCTACGTGGTCATCGGCCTGCAGGGATTCGCCGCGGCCTACTCGGCCCCGTTTGGAGTGGCCGGCAGTGTGGCGTCATTTGTCCGCTAGTGGGAGCCGCCAGGGCGCAGCCGCCTCCGGAGTGATGGGAGCCTCCACTCTGGCAGCCGTGCAAATCCAGAACCATCTCAGACTTGAAGCCACGAAATACTTGGAAGAAAAAAAAGTCTTTCTCTGTTGAATCGGACGATTGTTGTGAATGGGACACCTTTACCCATCTGCTGAGTTTTTCACGTTTCTTGGACACCGGTGGCTCCGATGGACAGTCCCACAGGAAATGAGGCTGATGGTTAGTTCGGGATCCGAGTCAAGTTTGCGGACACTGGGGGCTTCGTGTGAAGCTCGTGTGTCGGGGGGCAGACCCTCAACAGGTGTGAGCACTCCGGGCACTGGGCAGTAGAGTGTGATTATGGGCGGAAAAAGGATCTTTACCTGGAGTGAGATGATTCGTTACCTTCTGGAAAGGTCGCAGGCTAACCGGTGCTCACAGCCCTTCGCAGCCTCCATTCTGAGGGCACCAAAGGAGCAGCTTGCTTCTGAAGTCACGTCCCCCATCTCCTCCTCCACCCTTTGCCGCGGGGAGTTTAATTACAGGCTTGAGAAGAAGGAAGGAAGAAAAATCTTTTTGAAGGCTGACACTTTGAAACTGTGTTGACAGCCTGTCTTGACTGTTTAAAGTAGATAAAAGCTTGTCATTGTCACCTTTCTCTGATGTGAATGTGTGGTGGGGGTGAGGGGAGGAAGAAGGGCAAGTTCAAGTGCAGGCTGCCTGGTAAGAAAGGTTGGGTGAGGGAGTGTCCCTGA
>PVJD01016678.1:0-20148 GCA_004026545.1 Mormoops blainvillei
GGGGGGAAGCGGCGCGGGCGGAAGCGGCCAGGAAGGTCACTTCCGGCCTGGGTGCCCGTCCCCCTGACCCCAGGGTCTGAGTCGCCGCTGCCGCCGCTGCCACCATCCGCGAGGGAGGAGAGAGGAGAAGGAGTGCGGCGCGGCGGCCCCGGGACCGAGGAGGTGAGGGGAGGGCGCGGGAGCGGAGGGCGTGCGCCCAGAGCCGGGGGGCGCGCCTCGGGAGCCAGGCTGCGGGCGGGGGGCGGGCGGGGAGGCGGGCGGCGAGCGCGACTGGGTGGTGAGTGCGCGTGCGCGCCGCTGGGGGTTGGGGGGGCGTGAGGGCGCGCGGCCGGCCGAGCGGGGCGGGGCGGGGCGGGCGGGGGCGCGCCGGGAGGCGCCGCGGGCTAGCGCGTGCGCGGCGGGGAATGGGGGTGCGCGGTCGCGCCGGGGAGATCGCGCGCCCAAGGGGAGCGCGCGTGCGCGGCGCCGGCGACTCTGCCCTGAGGCTCGGCTCCGGGCGGGGTCGCCGCGTTCCCCTGGCCTTCCTGGCTCGTAGTGGCCGGAAGTGGTGGCGACTTTGGGGGAAGTTGAGGGTCTGGTGGGGGGTGGGGGTCGCCCGGGCCCAGCCGGCCTGACCGGAAGCCTGCCCCCCACTCCTTCCTCTTCTCAAAGCACCCAGACCCGTTGCTGCCCCGGGCGGGCCGTGTGCGGCCTTTGATTCCGGCGGTAATTAGGGGTGTTTCGGCCGGTGGAGGCCCATTCATTTGCCCGGCGCGGGCGGGGGTAGGAAGCGCGTGCGCCCGGGGGAAGCGACTAGGCCAAGGTCAGATCCCTTGTGGCCCTGGTACAGGGCGAAGGCGGTGGTCGGGCCCGCTGGCGATCCCCGAGGCCTCCCGGGGCTTATATCCTCCCCCTCGGCGCTGTGTCCCCCACTCTCGGCTACAAAGGAGGACACTCCAGTCCGTAGAGTTGAGTGCCCCTCAGATCCGCGAGGTTCTGCAAACTCAGGATGGCGCGATCCGCCAGAATAATGACCCAGAGGCTTGAGAGCCAGCAGCGAGTGTGGACACAGGCTCTTCCAGTGCTGGGCACCAAGGACAGGGCCTGGGGCAGAGGCGCAGACCTGGACAGGGAGCCCCACCCGCTGCCCAGAGGCCTCATGGAGAGGTCCACGGGCCGGGGAACCTGGAGGGCACCTAGCCCAGCCCAGCGGGGCGGTCCGACTTTTAGAAAGGGAGTGACCTGGCTGGGGTTTTCCTGTGTTTCCTGGTGTCAGGCCCCAGGTTGGGCAATACCGAGGACCCAACTGGGAGGCAGAACTGGCCTGTCTCAGGAAGCGCAGGTGCCGTTGATCCTGGCTTATCTTCTGCCTAAGTCTCTAAGCCGCTTTGCAAAATGCAGCTGGCCCTCACCGGCTGCCCCTACTGGGGTCCCCTTGGTCCCCTCCGCCTCAGCCCCAGGGAGCATTCAGATCAGATTCCTCCTGGTGTTATCTGGTGTCTTTGTCCTTTCCTCCTGGAAGCCTTCCAGAGCTAACCCCACCCCCTCCCGGGTGCCGCAGGAAGGGTTTATCATGGTGCTGGGCCCATGCTCTGGGGTCAGACAGACCTGGGTTTGAACCCCACCTCCACCAGTCTTTGTGACCTTAGCTAACTCATTTGGGTTTCCACCCGAATAAAACAGGTATAATAATAGTGTTGACCTTGGTGTACTTTGCGTTTTAGGGCCAAAGAGGTGGCTGAAGAGTGTGTGCAAAGGGCTCTGGAGCCAGGCGTTCTTAGGCTACCTTTGGCTCCCTCTTTTCCAGCCCCATGACCTTGCACCTGTCACTTCCTCTTTCCCAGGCTGCTCCTCTTTGTCCCCTAAGGTGGCGAGCACAGCCCACTCCTCCCTGGATAAACCTTGTCCATCAGGCTGCCGCACATCCCCACCTTGTGCTGGTCATACAGGCAGAGCCCCCTGCCCTGGGCGGGAGAGGAGGTTAGTCAGCACACAGTTCTCGAGGCTCCCTTGGGCCAGACTCAGAGCTGGGTGACGCTGGGTGGCAGTTCTGTCCTGGAGCAGCTCAGGCCCTGAGTGGAGACATGAACACAGAAGCACCAGTCAGAGGGGTTGGGGGCTATGCGGAATAGTCCCCCTAGAGCTAAAGGAATGGGGAAGAGATTCAGGGTGCTGATGTTAGGGGCAGTGTGGGCTCTTGCGCAGGAAAGACATCGCAACACGAGTGCAGGCGATTTTGAGAGTACGTTTATTAAAGCTGGGGACGGTGAAACACGGGAAGAGCTTAAGATAGAAGAGGCAGCGGGAGCGAGCCTAGGTGGGGCTGCCTTGGCACTTTGGAAATGTGAGGAAGAGGCAGAAGGAGTGAACCAGCTGGGCTGTGTGGCCTCGGGAAGCAAATTACTGAGGCCAAAGAAGAGCCCATGGAGCAAGAGAGCAAAGGTACCCGCCTTAGGAAAGAAGAGGGGGTGAAGTCACAGGTGTGCCCTGAAGAGAGGGAGCTGTGGGGGTGCAGGGGGTCTTTTGCCTTAAGGGTTTTTACCTGTTTTCTAAAGGCAGGAATTTGAGGGGAGGTCTTGGGACAGTCTTTATAGAATATCTGTTAGGTTTCCACGTATGTCCTGTCAGGGTTGTGGGCTCCACTGATTGGCTGGCACTAGGGTGGCGGTCACTGGTTATTGTGCTGGTCCTCATGCAGCCGCGGCGCTGCGTCATCTGGGTCTGCCGCTTTTCTGGGTCTGGAGCTGAAACACAGCCGAGGCCTTGATGTTATCTGTAGTCTGACCAAAATTCTGTCTCTGGGGTCAGCAGACACGAGGCCTTGTTCCCAAGGTGATTTGATGCTGCCTAGACCCTCGTCTTGAGGGCTTAAGGCTAAAGGGAGTGGTCTTGCAGGGGAGAAGGAGGCGGGGTGTCAGGGGGCTGGGTGAGGCCAGTTCAGCTCGGCTGTCGGTCTCAGTTTCCCCATCCCACTTGCCAAGGAATTTTCCTAGCTTCTTACTCTGCTGCTGCACAGTGGTCAGGGAAGGATGTTCCGGGGACGTGGACTGTCCTGAAGCTCTAAGGACAGAGGCCTTGGCCAGGGGAACCCTGGACTCCAGGAGAGCGGTGGTGAGCTGTGGATGGGCAGTGGCAAAGGTCTGGCCACGGCATCCAGCAGCTGCCTGGTCGTCCAGGGTCGTTGGTCGTCCCACAGCCCCCTAACCTCGCCCGTCCCTCCTTGGCCCTGTCCAGGGTTTCCGGCCGGAGGCGGACTGCAGATGCGGCTGCACTCGCTTGCCGAGAGTACCAGAGATGCGGTTGCACTCGCTTGCCCCTGTGCCAGGCGCTCGCCGTCGTGAGCCCTCTGAGGTCCTGGATGGAGGTGCTCCCCCTATTTTAGGGGCCTGCGACGGCGCCCAGGCCTCATGCAGCATCGGGGCGCGGGCTACCTGTGGTTCCAGAGCTCGGCCCTTTACCGTGATGCTGCCGCTTCTGTTGACCTATTTCTTTTGGCGGAGGTTGGGGTCTGGGGAGACAGGCTGCTCCTCTTGGATGTCAGTTACCGGGTTGGGTTGGGCTGCCGGCCGGCTCAGGGGGCCCTGAGACCCCGCCCCTCATTTCAGGTGTGGCTCCCGGGTTGCTGGCCATGGGTGGGCAGGGGCGTTGTCCCACTACCAGTGTCAGCAGCCCTGTTTCCCATGGGTTTCCCGCTTCTGTCTGCGCCTGGTCTTTGTGCTCACAGAGCACTGGCTTCTCTCCGGTGGGAGTGAGGAGTCCTGTGTGGCCTTGTAATGGGTGATGCTGGGGACCCAGAGTGGCACGAGGTGTGGTCCCAGCCTTGAAGCTGAGGCCGGTCAGAGAGGGATGGGTTCCTGGGGCTGCTGTGTGCAGGGTCCGTGCTGGGAGGAGCCTGGAGGAGCTCAGCGGTCACAGTCTGGGGCGGGGCGGGGGTGGGGGCCCCTCCCCAGGGATGCGGGACCCGTCCGTAATAATGGGGGGTACAGGGAACAAGTGCCAGGGTCCTAAGGGAGACGGACAGAAACCACTTTGGAGTCTGGCCGACTGGATAGTCGCAGCCCTGCTGCCCTGGCTGTGTGACAGGGACACTGAGCTCGTTGGGACCCTGGTGTGAGGCCCTGACCAACCCAGTCAGTGGTACTGGGCCTTCACTGACCTCACATGACCCTCCAGGGCGGAGTCAGACGTGGGCAGCCTGCCCTGAGAGCTTGTCTCTCCAGGTGGTAAACGGGATCAGGATTTTGTGCCCGGGGTCTGTGGCGTAGCGTGTGCTTGGCGAATGTGTTCTGGAGGACAGTTGAGCAGAGGGAAGTGCAAGGCTGAGAAGGCTTCCTGGGGGAGGTGCTGTTTTGCTGGGCCCTGGCAGCAAACCTGGAAGGAAGTGCCTGCGAGAAAGGCCAGTGCAGGAGAGCGCACCCACTCAGAGGGTGGGGGCTGGCCCGGTGGCCCGATTGAGGGGTGACAGCCCTAAGATGGCCTGTAGAGGTTTCAGGTCTTTCTTTTTTGACCTGAAGAGTATTTTTGTTAAACAGTTTTCAGTTACTCACCAACATTGAAGCATCTGGAAACACTGGATGGCCTCAGGTGGCTGGGGCTGTGCTCCTCGGCATGCTAGGTGGGCCTGCCGCCCTCCCAGGAGGTCAGGGTTCTAGGAGTTCTAGAAAGTCTCTGTCTCATGGGGAAAGTGTGGAGTGGTGATAGGGGCCGCAGGTGTCCACCCTGAACTCACTCATTTTCTGGCCTGGGCCCTGGGGAGGCTGCAGAGGACTACAGGTGGTGGTGACTGGCAGCCAGGGTGTGAGTCCTGGGGGACCCGGGAGGCCAGGTGGCTCAGATGTGAGGGGTGGGCGGAACGAGGCAGTGAAATGGGCATGGAGAGGCCCCTGGTCTGGGCAGCGCAGGAGAGACAGTGAGAAGGGAACGGGGCCTGCGGTGCCACTTTGTCAGCTACACGGGAAACCCCAGGGAGGCGCAGGTCGTGTTCTGGGGCCGTGTCCTCTCCCAGCTCAGTCCAGAGAGGGTGGAAAACCCACCCACACCAGTCACCAGGGTCAGTGGCAGAGATGTGCCCCAGCATCCTGACCACAGGTGAGGGCCCCAGGGAGGCCCCGTTTCAGGCCTGGAGGGACGGCTGAAGCCGCTCACAGAAAAGGGAAGTGGGGACAGACTGGTGCTGAGGGGCTTCCCGCCCCTCGAGGGCCACCCTGGGGGCAGCGCCCGCAGGCCGAGGAGGGTGTGAGGGCCGGAGGCCACCCTGCTGAGCTGGCGGCTGTGTAGGCTGCAGGCCAGACCCGAGGGCGGAAGTGAGGACCGCTGCAGACGCCGGTGGACACTGGGAGGAGGAGGCCCTGTGATGTGATAGGGGACAGGCATGGCCCCCGGGGACGGGACACTCGAGCTCACCCTGGAAAGGTGAGCTGGTCCCGGCAGGTGGAGGACTGGGCGGGCTTTCTAGAGAGACAGGAGGTCGGCTGGCAGTGGGGGGCCCAAGGCGGCAGTGCCTTTGCAGGGTGACTGGGGGGGAGATCAGATCTTGCAGCTGGTGCAGTGGCCCGTGCAGTGGGGTGGTTTAGGCCGGAGGGGGGGAGGGGGTGGTGGGAACTGAGCTTCCTTTAAGAAAGCAGCATCACTGAGGTGTGATTCCCACAAGGCACCACCCAGCCCTAGTCCACCACCCAACCCTAGTCTGCCCAGTGGCATTTGATGTGTTTGCGGGGGTGTGGCTGTCAGCACAGCGCTTTTAGGATGTTCTTGGGGTCCCAAAAAGAGACGGTGCCCCTGGCCCTGGGGACCCCTGAGCGACCACCTGGCCGTGGATCTGCCTGTGCTGGACGTTTCATGTCCACGGAGACACACTGTTCACTGAGTCGACATTGCGAGGGGCTGGCGATGCAGCGCCGCCCTGGGCTCTGTGGCTCGTGCCTCAGTGAGCGCGTGTGCTGGGTCACGTGGACGTGTTGTCATTTCTCTGGGGTGTGTCGCCAGAAGCAGATGTCAGGGTCACACGGTTCCAGTGCCTCCACGTCCTCGCCCACACCTGCTGCTTTCTGCTCTTTTTGTGTCTGTCCCTGTGGGGGTGTGTGTGTGTGTGTGTGTCCTCAGTAACAGTGATATTGAGCATCTTGTCACGTGCCTGTCAGCCCCTTGCATGTTTTCTTTGGAGATGGGGCTGTTGTGAGCCTTTGCCCTTTTCTAATGGGTTATTTGAATTGAGCAGCTCACAAAGATGGGTTCGTCTGTGAGGAGAGATGGAGGGAGTAGGGAAAGGGGATGAGCAGGGGAACACTGTACAGGCGACTTTGCTGGGTGGGGAGTCAAGGCTGTGAAGTAGTCACTGGATTTGGTGAACAGAGGGTTAGAGGGGCAGTGGTTAGGGGGTGACTGGGAGGTCAGGGGAGGGGCGGGAGGGGAAGCGGGGACTGGGGAGAAAGCTGGTGGGCACATGAGAGAAGGGGCAGGGAGAGGAGACGCAGATAACAGAGAAGTGTTTCCTGCCAGGGGAGAAGCCCCGGGAGCGAGCAGCCGCGCGGGGAGGAGGAGGAGGAGGCTAAGGGGGGGAGGAGGAGGCGGACTGGCAGCAGAAGAAAGAGCTGGGTAATTGGTGGGCAGGCATCCAGGGAAGGTGGGTTGGATCTAATAACAACAATAACAATAATTTGTCTACAGTTAAGTAGCCGCCGGGCACTGATAGCTCTGTGTGCTAATTGGATCGCTCAAGGGCCTGGCTGGGGTGCGCAGGGAGTGGGGATGTTTGGGGGGGCGGGGCGTGTCTTTGAGCTGCATGCTGAGAACTGGGGGAGCTGGCTGGGGAGGTCGAGGCAGGGTGGGAACCCCCCCTTAGCCTCAGAAATTGTCGACTTCCACCATCAGGCCCCCTCCGGAATTGCTGGGGCCTTGTCCAGGGAGCTGTGGGCCCTGCCAGCCAAGTGGGGCTTCCTCTCTGTAGTCACCCCCAGCGGGAAGGGGCAGTTCACCAACTCTGAGATCCTGGGGGCAGGACCAGAGGCCTCAGCAGCTGCGGGAGCAAGCGAGCGAGTGAGCGGGAAAGACCTGGGTCATGGTCAGTGAGCGCCCCTCTGGGTGTTCCCCAGGGCCCTCGCCGCGTGTGCCTGCGCGGTCCTCAGTCACCCAGCTCTTCGGACACGTGCCGTTCCCATGTGCCGAGGCCCAGAGCAGCCCAGCACGTGTGTGGGGTCACTGAGAAGCACAGGTAGAACGTGTTCTTAGCTGGAGGGCGGGATCTGACGGGTGGACCTCTGCGCCAACCCCCCATTTTGCCCTCCACATTCTGTCTGTCCGTAGGGGAGGCAGGCTTCTCCTCTGCCCGGGGCAGGTGCAGATAACAGAGAAGCCTAAGAATTGTATTCCCATGACCAGAAGCCCCGCCAAGGGCACGGGCCTGCGTGCTGGGAAGGTCCTCGAACGGGCTGTTTGCACTCATTTCTCCCTCGACCTCGACTCCCCGTGCCCGGAGATGAGACTTTCTTCCTCCCGTGCGGACAGGGCACTCTCGCGGTGCGGCGTTGGGTGGGGGGCGCTTTATCTCCAGATGTGGGAAGAAGGGGGCTGAGCGCCCTCCTTGTACCTGCTGTTGCCTTGAGGTCAAGATAAACTGGCAAAGTGGGCTGTTTTGGGCGGACTTTTTCTCGAGACCCGCCCTCCGGCTTCGTTCTCCTTCGCTGTCGTCCCAGCTCTCGCCACCGTGGACTGCGTGTGAAAGCATGTGTGCGCTCGCGTGTGCACGTGTGCGTATTTCTGTGCTGGTTTCCTTTCAGCTGGGTCCTGACGGTGCGGCTCCGGCTGTCGGTCAGCACCTGGGGCAGGTGGCCCACTCTTTCTGCGCTCTGCAGGCAGAAGGAGCGCTGTCGCCAGCTGTCTGGGACAGGTGAGGCTGCCCTCGCTGCAGGAAGTCGGGCTCTTCTTTTTTGCTGCACACCCAGCTCTTTGGGGAGCACAAGGAGAACCCACTGGCGACCGAGCTTGGACAGAGAAGGCAGAGGAGCAGCCTCTCCTGCCCCACCCCCACCCCCACCCCCGTAGTGCTTGGTGTCTTTAAGGCATCGCTGTTTATAGTGTATACAAAGGGCCCACTCTTTTTTTAATCCTCATCAGAGGATCTATTTTTTTAAAGATTTTATTTATTTATTTTCAGAGAGAGGGGAAGGGAGGAAGAAAGAGGGAGAGAAACATTAGTTGTTTGCTTCTTGCACGCCCCCAACCAGGGACCTGGCCCGCAACCCAGGCATGTGCCCTGACTGGGAATCGAACCGGCAACCTTTTGGTTCACAGGTCAGCACTAAGTCCACTGAGCCACACAAGCCAGGGTCAGGATGTGTTTTTATTGATTTCAGAGAGGAAGGGGGAGAGAAAGAAAAACATCGATGTGAGAGAAACATCAATCAGTTGCCTACTGTACGCACCCCAACCAGGGATCAAACCCACAACCTAGGTATGTGCCCTGATGGGAGTCGAACCCGTGACCTTTTAGTGAGATTAACTGAGCCACCTGGCCAGGGTCTAAAGTCTGCTCACTTTTTAATTGAGCTGTAACTCACAGACTGTAAAATTTACCCCTTTATGTAAACGTGTGTAGTCCGGCGTCGCTCACATATGCACACAGTGGGCACTGCTGTCTCATGCTGGACGCTCCGTCGCTCCAGAAACACCCCGCGTTCCCAGCCCGGCTGGCCCGTACCCGTCCTGGACCCTTCTTTGTGGCCCTTTGTGGCTGCTCCTTTCACTCAGCCTTGGGTTGTCTCCGATTTCCCGTTGCTGTTTTGCACGGCGGCGCGGGAGCATTCGCAGGTCTGTGCGGACACCTGCGATATTTCTCGGGCACACCTGGAGTGGGGCTACCGGGGCTCCTGGTGACTGCTTCCCCGCCGAGGGCCTGCCAGGCCATTTTGTCCAGCAGCTGCCTGGTCCCAGAGCCATGCGCGAGGGCCCCTGTGCGGTGCCTGTGTTTACCAGGTGTAACCTGAGTGCCGTGTGTCTTCGTCCTGCTTTACCCGCAAAACCCTGTGACTGTCCCAGGTGATGCATAGTCTTCATGGCCATCCCCCCAAAAAACAAACCCTAAAACCCCACACCAACTTGCGGTCTTCTTCCCTGACCACAGAAGCGTTATCCACTACTGTAAAAAAGTTATAACCGCTCTTCCCATTATCAGCGGGGACAGCTACTGACTGCTGTTTCGGAGGCCGTGACACCCGTCGGCCGTGTCCACCCAGTGTGCCCACAGGTTCCTTCCCGCCTTCCCCTGCTCCGAATCTTGCTGTGACGGACTTTTTAAATGTGTGCAGGAGGCATTTTCTGAGGTTTGGGCTTCCCCTCGAGAGCTGGAGGAGCGGGCCCGCCGGTCGGGCTGCCTCGTGACTGGTCCATGTCACCTGAACGTGTGCGGGTTCACCCACCCCGCCGCCCGGCAGGTGCTGGGTGCTCAGCCTCAGGGTGGCAGGGTCGCAGGGACGGGCAGCGGGAAGTGGGGGCTTCTCTCAGGGGCTGAGGCCCCACAGCCCTGGAGGAAGGTGGCTGCAGGCAGGCCTGTTTCTGTGTCCTGGGCGTCACTGTCCCCGGAGCCTGGCAGGCACCGAGTGATCTTGCTGCCCCGTGATGGCTGCTGCCGCCCGTGTGTGTGTCCTTCCTGTGCTCCGAGGACCCCCTCCTCGGAGGTGCTGCCAGACCTCCCTGACCCTCTTCCTGCTGGCTCTGGCCCCGCCCATGGTCCTGCAGGTCTCGTTCGTGAGGACGCGGGGGAAGGACTGAGCGAGGCTGTGTGTCCACAGGTCTGCACCGGTTGGAAAGGGGGCTGTCGTGGGGTGGGCCAGTGGCTCTGGGTGTATGCAGCCCGCTCGCTGCACCCCCTGCACCACAGGTTGTATGTGACCTCGGGCTGGTCCCCTGTCTGGCGGGGACAAGAAGGCCAGGCCGTTACTCCACCATCCTTTCTGTCTGCAGGACGGGGCTGGGGACTCCGCCTGCGCTGACTGAGCTGAGACGCCCCGCCCTCCCGGGCCCCCTGTCCCGTCCGGTAAACCCTGTTCTTCTTTCTCATTCTCTTCGCACAGGGACCCACACATGGAGCTGCGGGAAGAAGCCTGGTCTCCGGGGCCGCTGGATTCCGAGGACCAGCAGATGGCCAGTCACGAGAACCCAGGTGAGGTGGCCTCCGCAGGTGTCATCGGGCCCGCGTCTCTGGGATCACCTCTCCTTCCTGCAGAGGCCCCTCCTGGGCTGGGGAGAGTCTCCAAGTGCCCCTCCGGTTGCCGGCCCTTGTTAGGGTCGCCCCTGCTCCCCCATTCTCCTGGGCAGCACACTTGCGGGGTCGGGGGCGTTGCTGCTGGCGACCAGGAGGTCACAGGTAGAGAAGGATCGGACCGTGGGGAAAGCTGGGCATCTGGGGGCTTCACATGAAATCTTTGGCTTTAAATTCGGCAGCGCGTTCACTTAATAAAGCATTGTTTGGGTTGAATAAAACAGCCTTCAGTGGAAGCCGTGTTCCCTGTTCCAGGGCTTTCACGCGGGGCCCCGGAAATGCAGTGTGACTTCTTTCACGCTGCGGCCCGCGACCTGCCCCAGCGGCGTCGCCCTCGTGCCTGAAGGGCCGCTGCGGAAACACTTCCGGTGCGCCCGGGCGGCGGCCGCCCGCCGGTGAGACTGTTCTCGAAGCGCAAGTGCCGAGTGTGCAGCCCCTGCGCCCGCCCGCGATCCGCCCGGGAGCGAGAGGAGCCCCGCGGCGAAGGGGCGAGCTCTAGAGGCCGTGGGGACCTGCGCCCTCCTCTGCCCTGGCCTGCGTCCTTGGCCTTTTTGCCTTTTAAAAATTAACCTGAAAACTTGGTTCACTGTGGAATTTCAAACAAATCAGTAGCGTAACGACTGTCCACTTGGCCCCGCCGGCTTCAGCGATTAGCAGCACCGTACCCCCAGTTCTGTGGCCTTGTTTTTCACGGAGTTTTTAATGACAGTTCCAGACACATCATTTCACGTGTAAATTCTCCAACAGATAAAGGCTCAAAAAAACAAAAGAAACCCAAAAACCCAAACAAGCGAAAAACCAACTACAAAATGTTTTACCTCACATAATAAAAAGTTACTCCTTATTATGACCTACTACTCAGTCCGTGTTAAAATGGAGTTGTCTCCAAAATGTACGTTTCCCTTGGAATAAGCTGAGTTTTAACTTTACATGTCATCTGTTGTATAGTTCTCTCCATATAACCTCTAAGGAGTACAGGTGGGTTCTCACATCCGCCTTGTCTAGCTCACTGTCCCCAACCTGCTTTAACCCGCTGGGAGTCCTTTGGAAGTCTCTGCTGGAGTGCCGCCCCCTGGTAACAACCCCTTATCTCCACTGACCTTGGTCCCGCCTGTGATATGACGGTGCCGGGCTGACACCCACTGGGGAGCAGGCTCGGCCGGAGTAGCGGCCTGGCCTGTCTCCCTCTGGCCAATCCACGAGGGATGTGGGGCTTGGGGCGGGGCAGGCACATGGGCGGCCAGGGGCTCTGCATGCAGAGGTGAGTGAGCATCCCCGCGGGCTCCCATCCCAGCACAAGGAGTCGTCTGTCCCTGAGACTCCCTAGTGCCCCTGGCCAAGCCAAGTCAGGGCCTCTGCTGACCAAGACCCTGGGGTCCGGAGAGTCACTGAGGAGGAGAGGATCTGGGCAGTGACAGGCAGGGCATTGGTCGGGGACCAGGTGCAGCTGCACGCTGAGGACAAAGTGGGCAGTGCGAGCCCAGACTCAGCGCCTTCCAGCAGGACGGCCCTAGAGTCTCTGCGCCCTGACCCCACTCACGCTGGACCTCTGTGCACACGGGCAGGGCACCTATGCTCAAGCATGTCCTGGAGGAGGCCAGTCGGCTCTGCCAGACCACAGCTGCCAGGTTGCCAGCCACACCGACTGCCCCCCAACCCCACGTCCACCCTTGGTGTCCACTGTTGTCCACAGCTGCTAGCATGAGCCTCTTCAAATGGAGGCCACGCCCTGTGCGCGCCTTGTCTGCAGCTACTTGGCATGTCCTCAGTGTGGATGCATCCCCCGCACAGCTGTGGGGAGCCCCAGCTCGTTGGGTGTCACACACGGGATGCCAGCACAGCCCCTCTCTGGAGAAGCCCGTCTCAGCACAGGCCTCGCTGAGGAAGGGGCTGCTCGAAGAGACGCGGTGACTGACAGAGCTTGAGGAGGACACGAGGCAGCATGGCAGGGACCCTCTCAGCTTCAACCAAAAGGACATTGAATGGTCCTGGGCATCTGGCTGGCGGTGGGCGGTTCCAGGGTTGGTTAATGCAGCCATTCCTTTGGGAGCCACCGATGTCCAAGCCCTGGTGGCCTCCTCTGTGCCGCCCAGAGATGGAGCCTCGGCTCCAGCTGTCACTCCCTCCTAGGAAATGACCGGGGACAGGACAGGAAGGAAGGGAAGGGCGGGGTGAGGGAGGCAGGGCCTACTTCCTGGGCCCTCCAGCAGCCCCCCTGCTCGGGTCTCACTCGCTAGATC
The DNA here is from genome assembly GCA_004026545.1 of Mormoops blainvillei. Lineage (NCBI taxonomy): Eukaryota > Metazoa > Chordata > Mammalia > Chiroptera > Mormoopidae > Mormoops > Mormoops blainvillei. The sequence goes on from PVJD01016678.1 coordinate 12,475, forward strand.
AGGACATGTGACAGGGAGGTGGCCTCATAGTGGCCATGACTGGCTCACTCTGGCTCAGCTCCATGCTTGGGACTACCTGGCGAGGAAGAGGGGACCGCCCCAGTACCGTCCTGCACGGAGTCCAGTGTTGCATGGGCTCAGGAGAGCTCTGGGAGCTGCCTGTAGCCGTGATGGGAAAGGATGCTGAGCCCGGGGGACATTGTCCTTCTGTGGAGGTGGCTGGCTGTCCCGGAGTTGCGGCAGCCTCTCCCCAGGCTGTTGTGGACCAGAGACCCCTTCCTCAAGGCCAGTGGCTTTGCAGACCGGGGGTCCTTGGAGACCGTGGGCTGGACGCTAGGGCCTCGGGTGCGGATGAGGAGGCCGGGCTTCAGGATGAGTTGTCTGAAGAGGAGACTCCCGCTCGCTCTGTCCTCAGAAGTTTAACTTCCCCGCCCTGAACACACGAAGGCACCTTGAGAGATGTGGCAGAGGACACTGTCACGTAGGGCAGGCCCCAGCTGCCTTCAGGCTGGCGAGGTGGCTCCAACGCCCACGGCATGTTCTTCTGACCGCTGTCAAGGCCCGGAGTTGATTACGTGATTGCTTCCCGGGTCTGCGCACACTCCAGGCTCGTGTGGGTGTTTATATGGGACCGAAATAAAGCTTCCCAGGACAGTCCTCTCTACTAACAGCACAAGAGACGTCTCCTCCCACCCTCTGTCGTTCACCGGCCAGTCAAGCCGGCCCTGCTACGGGGCTGTGACCCATGGTGACCATGCTGCCCGGGCTGCCACTGTGCTTTTCTAGTCAGTGACCAAGATGGGAAAGAAGTAAGGAGTCGATTTCGCTTTCAGATGAGACCGGCTTACCCACGGCATTTGGGAACCTCGGAAATGTTATCATTTTCCCCGTATGTGAACACTGGCGGGGAGGGTGTCCAGATTTCCAAGCCAACGCTGTTGGTAGTGGCCGGTGCTCCGTAGGCTCCTCCCACGGGCCTCAAGCACCAGCCGCCCTGGGTCGCTGGGTCCTCGCGCAGGATTTGCTCGCCCTTCCTGGTCGAGACACTGATCAGCGGTGCCGGGTGTGGGGACGGCAGTCTGCTGCCCTGTCCGATGGGCAAGTCCAGGATGGCAAGGAGGGCAGACCCGTGGCCCAGGGCCTGGTGGGCTTCCCACCTGCTGCCTCGGCCCCTTGTCCTGGCGGCCCCAGCCTGGAGCTCCCAGGGTGGGATGCAAGAGGCATGGGGCTGGGCAGTGCTGGGGTAGCGGAGCCTTTCTGGCGCATCTTGGGGCCTTAGCCGCAGGTATTCAGAAAGAGAAGCAACCCAAGGAAATGAACAGAAACACAAAAGATCCTGAATCTGAGGAGATGCCAATAAGAAAGATGGTGGCTGGCATCCTGCAGGGGACAGAGCTCTGGTGCTTTTGCCAGCTGGTGTGCTGTGATGGGTCAGTGTGCCGGACTCTGAGAGGTCACCTCGGATACCGGACCTGAGCCCTGGATCCGGAAGCCCCACAAAAGCCCACGGCACCGCATGGCAGCCCATCTCCTCTGGGGGACCACGCTGACAATATGCCTTAGGTGTGAAGGTGTCACTGTGAGCCCCAGAATCGAGTTGGATGGGGACAAACCGGCAGCCACATGCCTGTGTGCTGCTGCCATCCTTGGCACATCACAGCCCTCTTCACGCGTTCATCTGTGCGGTCTCAGGGACAGTGTTAGGGCGCTGTGTGCCCCCTGCGTGTGGCGCTGGAATACCGGGCTGCACCTGGGGCAGGGCTGTGCTGCTCTGGGGTGGTCAGAGCCCACGGGAGACCTGGGCTGAGGGGCCCACCCTCGCCCTTGGCTGGCTCAGGCCCAGCCGGTGGGGGAGGCAGGAGCCGCAGACGTGCGCACAGAGCTGCCCCAGCTGGACGCAGCGGTGGCAGCAGACCCGCTACTTCATCCCGGGAGCCCGTGGGGGGCCACGGCTGGTGTGAACGCGCGATCGGCTTTGTTGGGCAGCCCGGCTGTGGGAGAACCCTCAGTTTGCAGATGGCGAGACCAAGGCCCCACTGGGCAGACAAGACACACAAAAGAACCCGGGACCCGTGTGGGGATGCCTGTAATAGTGGCTGTGTCATGTGAGGGCTGCTGGGGACCACGGTTCCTCTGCCGGGGCTGAGATCCCGTTCACTGGGCCTGACCCCCTTCCCTCTCCCTTCACCCTGCAGCCAGGGTGGTGTCCTAGAGCCCACAGGTGGGTGACACCATTGCTCCCCAGCTTGTGTGCTGTCCCTGAGCCCTCTCCCTTGCGGTGAGGTCTCTCCAGAGCCTCCTGCCTGCAGCCTGGTGTCGCTGCTCCGTCCCAGGCTCAGCTGCAGATGCGGGGACAGCCGCGAAGAAGTGTTAAGGGAGGGGCAGTGGGCAGGTGACTGTTTGGTCAAGGGGCAGAACTAACGGTGCTCTGAGGAAGGGAGGGCAGGTGAGGGGTGGAGACGGATGGGACACCTCCAAGGGTCAGGACTGTGCAGACAGGCGAGCCCCGCCGCGCCCTGCCCCCCCGCCCCATGTTAGGGAAGCCTGCAAGGAAGCAGAGGCGGGTGGGACAGCTGGGGTGAAGCCCCTGCTGTGGCTGGCCCTGGGGCTCTCACACCTGCATGGGTCCTGTATGAGCTTGTCTCTGACTCCTCTCCCCTCCCACCCTCTTGCCTCCTAGTGGACATCCTCATTATGGATGACGACGACGTCCCCACCTGGCCCCCGACCAAGCTGTCCCCGCCCCAGTCGGCGCCCCCGGCCGGCCCCCCGCCCCGGCCGCGGCCGCCCGCCCCTTACATCTGCAACGAGTGCGGCAAGAGCTTCAGCCACTGGTCCAAGCTGACGCGGCACCAGCGCACGCACACGGGCGAGCGGCCCAACGCCTGCACCGACTGCGGCAAGACCTTCTCGCAGAGCTCGCACCTGGTGCAGCACCGGCGCATCCACACCGGCGAGAAGCCCTACGCCTGCTCCGAGTGCGGCAAGCGCTTCAGCTGGAGCTCCAACCTCATGCAGCACCAGCGCATCCACACCGGCGAGAAGCCCTACGCCTGCCCTGAGTGCGGCCGCAGCTTCACCCAGAGCAAGAGCCTGGCCAAGCACCGGCGCTCGCACAGCGGCCTGAAGCCCTTCGTGTGCCCGCGCTGCGGCCGCGGCTTCAGCCAGCCCAAGAGCCTGGCGCGCCACCTGCGCCTGCACCCGGAGCTGTCCGGGCCTGGCGTTGCGGCCAAGGTGCTGGCGGCCAGCGTGCGCCGGGCCAAGGCGCCTGAGGAGGCGGCGGCGGCGGACGGCGAGATCGCCATCCCCGTGGGCGACGGGGACGGCATCATCGTGGTGGGCGCGCCGGGGGAGGGGGCCGCGGCGGCTGCAGCCGTGGCGGGTGCGGGAGCCAAGGCGCCGGGGCCCCGGTCGCGGCGCGCGCCGGCCCCCAAGCCATACGTGTGCATGGAGTGCGGGCAGGGCTTCGGGCAGGCGGCCGGGCTCCTGGCGCACCAGCGCGCTCAGCACGGGGACGGGATCGGGGCGGCGGGGGGTGAGGAGCCCGCGCACATCTGCGTGGAGTGCGGCGAGGGCTTCGTGCAGGGCGCGGCGCTGCGCAGACACAAGAAGGTCCACGCGGTGGGCGCGCCCTCCGTCTGCAGCCGCTGCGGACAGAGCTACTACCGGGCTGGCGGGGACGACGCCGACGAGGACGAGGCGGCCAGCGGCCAGTGCAGCGAGTGCCGCGGCGGGGAGGCCCGGTAGGGGCGGGGGGCCCGGGGGGGGGCAGGGCCCCTCGGGCTCGGCGGGAGCGATGGCGCAGGACCCAGAGACCCAGGGAGAAATGGACCGAGGGGCCCGTACCCGCAGTGGCCTCAGGGAGGGGCGCTGGGGTGCTCGCCTCGCCGCCGCCGCCGCACCCCTCTCCGCGTCCTGGCGCTGGACCTGGCCTGCCCCTTGTAGGTTCTCGGCAGAGCCCGAGATAGAGGATGGGAACTAGAGACCAAGAGACGACAAACCCACGTGCGAAAGACCATTGCCTCACTTTCTCTCCCCCCACCGCCGGGGGCGCGGCAAGGAATGGAGAGCAGTCGGGCCCTTCTGTTTAGAGGGGCCCTTTTCCCTTTTAGAATTTTCTTTTAATTGTACCCACCTGACCCCATCCACCGTTGTTTTTCTCCTCTCCTATGGGTTCGTTCTTTTTCTTGCCCAAGCCCTCTCTCCCCCACCGGGTCTGGGGGCACAGGAGTACGTGCGGGAGCAGAACCAGCCGGTTTCAAGGTGCCCTCAGAGAACGGGCGCCCCTATTCCGAGGCCTGGGCGGAGGAGGAGGGGTGCGGGGGCCAATAAAGGGCACTATCTGATTGTCTCTGCTGTGCCTGGTTCTTGAGCTGGGGAGGGAGAAGGGCCAGAGGATGAGCAGAGGGGCCCTGTGGGCAGTGGCTGTGGAGGGACGCTGCCCAGTGGGCCTGTGCTCACCTGGGGTGCAGACTGGACTGTTGTCTCGGAAGAGCGGCTTGACCAGGGCATCTTCAGTGGGCTTTGGGCCACAGAGGGATGGCCACCACGTGCCCAGACTTGTGAGGAACTGCGGCCGTAGACTGCTGCTTTTCAAAGGAACCCCACAGTCTGTTAACGTAGGTCCTGTTCTCTCAAGGGACAGAGGATGGCAGGTGGCTTTCCTCCACAAGACCGTGAGGAGCCCATGCCGGCTTTCTCTGCCAGCCCAGAGGGCCCGTCCTCCATCCCCAGGTGGAAGGACTTGGCCTGGAAATGCACCTGTGGCCCCTCCCCACATCCCGCTGGAGGAGCAGGGGTGGGGTCACATCTCATTCCAGAGGAGGCTGGAAGTATCCCTGGCTGGGCTGTTGCTTCCCAGGGTGGAAGCTGCACTGTGGGTGGAGGAAGAGGGACTGGTGGGCTGCGGTCACCTGTCTGGGGTCTGACTGCAGGAGCTGGCCAGGGGGAGCGGCGGCCATTGCAGCTGTGCTGCGAGGTGAGGGCTGCTGGCACATGGGGCCCCTGGTGCCAGTTCCAGTTTCCTGGAGCCCACAGCTGGAGTCCTGGGGGCCCATGTCCCTGGGATCTTGGGAGATCACTGTGGGCTGTCCCACTGAGGAGAGCGCCCTGCCGGGGGCTGTTTTCAGCTGGGTCAGACGGCCGTGGTCCTGCAGAGAGGGCTCCGCGGGCCTGTAAACGTCTGCAGCCAAGGAGAGGGGTCACCAGCCAAGGAGGGGCTGGCGGAGGAATCAAGGTTTCCAGTTTGAGCCCCAAATCTGCCAGCTGGGGCTCTGCCACCCTTGAGCAGATCTCATCCCCCACCCCCGCACCGGGGGGCCTTAGGTCTGGAGGAGTCAGGACGGCCCCTGGAAGGCCTGGCGGGGCTCCCTGGTAGGATGCATTAGGCCATCGGTGGGGCGGGGGCGTGATTTTTAGGTCAGAAAGGCATGTTTTCCAGTGGCCACCACCTTGCTTGGGATTGGCAAACTCAGTTCAGTTGATTTTTTCTTTTTTTTTAGATGTTTATCTTTAGAGAGAGGGGAAGAGAGGGAGAAAGAGGGAAACATCAGTGTGCGGTTGCCTCCTGCATGCCTCCTACAGGGGACCTGGCCCGCAACCCAGGCATGTGCCCTGACTGGGAATTGAACTGGCGACCCTTTGGTTCTCAGGCTGAGGTTCAACCCACTGAGCCACACCAGCCGGGGCTCGGTTCAGTTGATTTTGACGTCTCAGATCACTTTAAAGGAGGCAAGGGGTGAAACTTGGTCCAAAGAGGGCCCAGGGACTCAAGGAGTGACTCTGTCACTCCAGTAGAAGCCAGCAGTGGGGTTTGCTTCACCAGCTCGGTGGAGCCGAGAGGTGGGCGCGGTGAGTCTGCGCTGAGGCTGCCTCATCGTTTCCTTCCCACCCAGGGAGGGGTGGCGGGAAAGGTCAGGGCCAGTTTCCACAGCCACCAGTAGGCTGTGTGGCCCCAGGCAAGTGAGCTAGCCACCCGGACCCTCAGGCCCTCTGTGCGAAGAAGAGCTTGCCTGACCGGTGACTGTTTTCTCGGGCCACCCTGGGGGGTGTCTGTAAGGGCCTGGCGCTCAGTCCCTGACAGCGGGTTTTTAAAGCCTCGAGCGAAACCAGCCTGAACACACCGGTGGCCCATTTTGGTCTAAGGGCCTCCTGTTGCCAGTTCTGCAGCACGAATTCACGCGGGCCAGGTTCTCAGCGCACACAAACAGTTGAGCGAATTATGCGGTGATGGATGTGTTGTTGACTAGGTGCTGGGAACCCATTCACCACGTATACCCGTGTCAAATCAACGTGGGGTACACCTTAAACATCTTACCATGTTCCCTGTCCGTAATTCCTCAATAAAGCTGAAAAAAAGAATCCAGAGAGAATTAAGATTTCGGAAGCCCGCATCAGTCACCTTGGCCTCCTTTTCAGGGTCTTGAGCTGGAATTTTAAATCAGATGTTACTTTAAAAATCTGGATACCTGTCTCGGCAACAATCAGGATGCCCGGTCTGGCAGTGGGACTTCACATCGAAAGGAGACGACTGGCTGGAAGGGAGCATGCGTGCGTGTCCCACAGAGTCAGGCACACCCCCAAGCGGCAAGAGCGTCTGCTGTTTTTAGGAACAGAGCCCCAAAGCAGGGGTCTGTACAACCTGCAGACCCAACCGGCTTTGGGTTTCTCTTCCAACTGATGGAGTCGGTTCTGGAAGGCAAAGGTTTTGACTCTGGGATGAAAGCCCTCTGTGGCAACCGGGGAAGGCAGATATGGTTACTTGCAAATACGATGCCACTTTATATAAGGAGTGGGAGCATCCATGGACTTTGGTGTCCGTCGGGGGCGGTCCTGCAACCAATGCCCCACAGATACTGAGGGACAGCTACCTGTATCTTTGGGTGTGTAAGTGCGCGTGTGCCTGTATTTGTGTATCTGTGTTATAATCCACTCATCTTTTCCCTTCCACTTACCTCCCAAAGAGGTAAAACATTTAAAATTTTTTTTTTATTTTCAGAGATGGGGAAGGGAGGGAGGAGAGGGAGAGAAACATGATGTGTGAGAGAAACATTGATGGGTTGCCTCTCGCACGCCCCCAGCTGGAGACCTGGCCCACGACCCAGGCATGTGCCCTGACTGGGAGTCGAACTGGCGGCCTTTCAGTACACAGGCCGGTGCTCAATCCACTGAGCCACAGCAGCCAGGACAAGGTAAAAGTTTATTGTGGATACATTTTATTTACCCAGTCCCTGCCCAATGTAGAGTAAGATGATTTCACGTTTGCTGCTGCTCTACGGAGCCTACAGAACACTCTTTATTCCTGTCCTGGCACTAGCAGCTGCATGAAGGGGGGGTGTGTGCATTTAATTCTCTCAGATAAGGCCTCTCCCTGGAGGTCAGACTGACTGTATTCCCAGCAGTGCATGAAGTGACTATCCCTGCCTGCACCTCCCACCCCCACCCCAAGGAGGGGACACACTGGTGAGGGTTTGACATGGCCGATATCTGACTGAGCGAAAGGAGGTACTGTTTAATGTGCACCTACTGCGTGCCCGGTGCTTCATGGACACCCTGCCTGAACTTCATACTGACACTGGACAAGGAGAAGCCGCATCAGAGAAGAGATGCACAGATGCTGGAGTCAGCCCCCGGGTTCTGCCACACTGCAGACGTGGCTGGGTTTTGTTAGTTTCA
>PVJD01016679.1:0-19885 GCA_004026545.1 Mormoops blainvillei
GTCCACATGGAGCTCTCGTTTTATGCGAAGAGACAGGCAAAGAAATCTAAAAGTGGTATCACGTGCCCACGAGTTGCATGAAAGGAACCGAACGGGGCAGATCAGAAAGGGAAGACACAGGGTCTTTAGAAAAGTTGGTGAGCCAGTTACCAGAGGGGAGGAGAGAGGGGAAGGGTCATCAAGGAACAGGCATAAAGGACCCATCAACGAAGTTAGACGGGGGAAGGGTTGAGGGTGGGAAGTGTGCGCGGGTGAGGCTGGGGAAAGTGGTGGACGGAAAATGTTGACAAAAACAAAAGTGGGCGGGGGAGGCTGGGAGTAGTGTGGGCAATTGAGAAGTGTGTACAGCCCATGTACATGGACTAGGAGGTGTGGGGATGATGGGATGGGGTTCAGGGCGGAGGGGATGAATCGGGGGGGAATGAGACAGCTCTAACAGCATACTCAATAAAATATACCAAAAGAAAAAATGAAAGGAACGTTGGTCAGCGAAGGTGTCTCTCAAATACACCGCACGGTGTCAGCAAGGCTCAGACGAAAGTCAGGGCAAGAGTAGGACAGACACCTGGGGTAGAGGATTTGAAACAGGAGAAAAAAAAAGCAAAAACAAAACCAGCTCAGAGGCGGTGAAGTAAGGGTGTCAGTGCTGCTGACCTTGACCGTGGAGACACACTCATGCTCACACTCATGCACAGGCCAGGGCTGAGAGGTGAAGAGACCTGTCGGAATCCAGGATCTTCTCTCTCCATTTCAATACATAGACCCAAATATTAATCTATTTCTCTGTTTCCTCCTAGTTCCATGGGGAAGCTTCTGGAACAAGCCCACCAGTGCCCAGTTTGCCATTGGGTCAAGCAATGCTGCCAAAGAAAAGGCTGTGCTTCTGTGTATCCACGACAAGCCTCCCAAGGCCATAGGTTTTCGGCGCTCCAGGCGGAAGGGAGAAACTCCAGGTGTAATATTGCATCCCTTGCAGTTCCATTAAGAGTATAGATACAAAAGGGCCTCCACACTGCGGGGCAGAGAAAATAAACATGGACTAATCCTTGTGGTGAAACTCGTCACCTCAGAGGACATAGGGTATTATACCTCAGGAGTCTGCCCTTGAGACTAAAACGGAAAGATCTGGGTGGCCCCGTGGCTACAGTGAGGGATTCCCCTCCTGCCTCTGGGTGTCGGGTGGGCTGAATTCTATTCAGACTCAGACCGACGGCCCTGGACTCTGCCTCCGTCCCCCTCTGCGTCTTGTCCCATGTTGGTTGGGTTTGGGTGTTTAGTGCAGGACACACACAGGGAAGACAAACTCCTAATTTCCGAGTGTATTTGTGGATTAAACCCCTGAAGACAGTCACTGTCAACAGGAGAGCCAATCCGATGCAGTAAATCACGAGAGACCGTTCTCAGCCCAGCTTCCTGAGGCCCTCCCAGTGACCATGACTGTGAGAGATAACCCGCAGTGGACGAACAGGACATGGCCTCAGGAGCTCCGTGGCATCCAGACGGCCCGGGCAGCCTTTCCTCAGGCCCTGTTTCGGGGCACCTGACTCGAGGACCCTGCGAGCCTGTCAGGTTGGGTCTGGCCTCGTGGAAAGGGCTGACAGGAAGCAACGGTTTCCCAGGTGCCTGTGTCACAAGGCTTTTGGGCAAAGAGAACAAAGTCACCAGGTTATTCGTGGATTGTCCTGGAAAACGTAAGACAGCCCAGAGAAAGATCAGCCTCCCCTGGGAGACACAGAGCAGAAATGTCACTCCTGACGGCTCCTCCTCCAGCAGAGATCAGCCCAGAAGGCATCTCTTTGCCTCAGTCAGTCACAGATGCCTCGTATTTGAGCGTCTCCCCTATCCCAAGATTTAGGTCACACACTGTGAATAGTTTATGGTTAATTCACTGACAACCTGGCAGCCAAATCTTCATCCTCCTTCACTGAGAAGAAACTGAGGCACAGGGAGACACGGTCTCTACATCAAAGTCACACACCATGAGCAGCCAATCAGAGTCCCTTGGGGTCTGTCTGCAGCCACAGCCCCGCCCTCTCCTCCACCCCCGGGGGCCTTAGGAGGTATCTCTAGATTCTGAGACCAACCATTGGTTTTTATTTTTTTTATTCATTTATTTTTTTGGTATGCTTTCTCAGCTCAGCTGGATAGATTCTAATCTAAAAATGATAAGAATTAATTAAATATTTCTCTAGAACAAAATTAGCTGTAGTAAAAATCAGGATCAACGCTGGGAATGCTTAGCCTCCCCCTCAAGTAGCCCACCCACACCTTTCGGAACTACACTTCAAATCTATTGTTTTTGTACTGATGCCTTGCCATCACACCCACTGGAGTATAAAAAAAAAAAAGAAACAAACATAAAAACCCTTTGTATGCTCACGCCCCACTCTACACCGGAAATCAGCTCAGGGACCAATGTAAAATTAACACTCAATTGCTTTTGAGAAATTAGGAAGAAATAAATATCATCAAACGAATGAATGGATGAATGAATAAATGTTCAAACTCTTTCAAAGAGTAGAACATGGATATAGAGTCCTTGAAATTCTAACCACACAAGACAGGCTCCCTGGGTCTCCGGGGGCTGAGCCCCATGTCTCAGACAGTTTGCTTCTCTCTGGAGAAGTTGTCCTTTCTGTGGTGGTCTTTGGCCGTAAAGAATTAATAATGAGTTTTACACACAGAAGAATTTTAATCTTTTTGAAATGGCAGTTTCATGACCGCTGCACATACATGGTGCACACGGGCCCGAGTTTAGGCAACTTCCTGCTGCCCACGGGCGCCCCACACTCCTGCACTTGCTCCAGCCCTCGCCTGCCCGCGGCGCAGGGGCAGGGTCTGCAAAGACCAAGGGCGCAGCCCGTGGCTCCGAGAGCTCCAGCCGGTTTCCCTCTCTTTGCTAGCTCATGTTGGGTCTCGCTTATTGGCTCCCTGGCCCATGTCAGTCACACTCCCCTTGGAGGGCCCGCCCCACCTCCTGGCCCAGGGGCCTGAGTATTCAGCGGCCCGCCGGCCCGCTCCGGGTCCCCGTGGGTTTTTCTGCTCAGACCTAAGTCTGCAGGGTGTCCTGGGAAATGGCGCCTCATGGAAACGCACCTCAGCTGGGCGGCGGAGGCCCGTGCAGCCCGAAGGAAGGGCTGCTTGTCAGCCAGGCCCGTCAGCGGGTCAGGGAAGAACCGGAAGGACCTCAGGACGGCCTGTGACTTTCGGTCCGATGCCTTTCCATGATCAGACCCCAATGCTTAACTGACGCCCGAAAAAGCCTGTTTTTCTTTCGTTCTTTTTTTTTTTTTTAGATACAAAGCTAGAGGACTTACAGCTTCTGAGTAGAGGGGTCCCCGTGCATTTGTCATGTGATGCACAGACCTGCCTTATTTCTTTAAGGACACCAGCTGGCTGAGAGGTGAGAGGTGCCAGCTCTGACTGAAGAAGGTTCTGGAGGACTCAAAGGTGCCACACAGGGCAATGAAAACAAACGAGCCTCTTGTTGTTTCCTCTGGAGGGGGAGCAAAGCCCGTCCCAGGCTGTCGGAGCCATGAAAGTCTCCTGGATGAAGCAGATCCCTGAATGGTCACAGGCGTGGATGTCCGTCCCCACAGCTCAAGCTTTGGTTAAACTTCTGATCACTTGAGGTGATCCCTTCACTGGTGTCGCGGTCATCACTGATGTCACTGTCTTAGAGCATCAACATTAGCAGGAATACACTTTTATCTGTCAGAGCACCTATCTATTGAATCAAAAACCTTGTTTTGCACATCTTTAGCAGGGAGGCCTCTAGCATTTACCATTAAGGATGACATGAACTATAGGTCTGTAGGCTTTTCATGATGAGTTTTGGGAGGAACTGACTGGGTGGTGAACACATCCATTTCTAGCGCTACAAATTGCCAGCTTCACGGAACTGCAGTCTGTGAAGTCACTTAGGACAGCCTGTGGGAGGTTTAATCTCTGCTTTTGCCACCACTGAATTCTTGATGGCTTTTGAGTAAAGAGCCCGGCTTTTTTCTTTGGTACTTACTTTTTCTGGTTCTGCTTCTGGGCAGGACTCTGGTTGGAACCAAGTGGTTTGATCCTATCGGGGAGTGCAATTTGTAATGTGACCATCAGAGGGCGATACCAACACAAGGAAACCTGGAGGAGCTGTGAAGGGATGTGGCGGAGTTTGGGGCTTTTTCACTCTATTTCTGCCAATACAATGTCTAATGAGCAGGACCGCACTTCCCCCACACCTGTAGCTCACAGAAGGATGGTCCTCCATCCCTGATGGACTTCAGAGATTTAAATTTTTAAAAATCACCGTTAGTTGCCTCGAATGGGAATGTCATTAAATAGACACAATGAAGTCTACAGTAAATATTTGTCTTTAGAAAAATACGAGAGAGGCAGGGTTTGAAGGATGAGTGTGTGTGTGTGTGTGTGGGGGGGGTGATCAGAAAAAAAGCAGCTGAATCCTCAACTTACCTGAGAGAAAATCCTTAAATTAGATAAGGCCTAAAAGTTTTAAAAAATAAGAAACCTCAAAGAATGTTACAGAGAGGTGACTGTGGTTCCATCTGGGGGAGCTGTTTTTGTTCGGGGCAGACACCTTTACTGTCGCCCGGACATGGAAGCCAGAACCTACCTCCGATCACATCGAACAGCCCAGGCAGGGACACAGGGCTTATCACCGTTAAGTCTGGGGCTGCTACGACATAAGAAAGAACATCCGACAGGAGGGGCCTGGGAACTGGCGTTGCCCACAGTGTGACTACCAGGCATAGGATAATAATTTCATGCTCCAGCCACAGTGAGAGTTAAAATCTCCTTGGCGTTGCAGGGGATCGCATCGAAATGCCCCCTTCGGGCATTACACACTGATTAAGGTTTATCAGAGAAAACCAAACATTTTGGTTTTTTATGCCAATGTCATCAGAAGGGCACTGACATGTTTGTGTTTTTTTAACATCAGGAGCATACAATTTAAAAGTTATAGTCCTCAGTCTGTGAACCAGTATCCTCACCTGTTTATAAAAGGTCTGCTATTTTTTCCCTTTTAAAAAACAGTATTACTTATTTAACTCAAGTTTCTTTTTCCTAATATCATGATATTATTTTAATAAATGGATTTAGTAAGGGCAAAATTTCATTTATCAAAAATGGGTCATTATATTTTTATAAAATTATTGTTTATATTACAGATTAAGCAATGATTTTCAAAGTCAAAATGATTATGAGACAAAACCAAGAAACTGAATTTCTAAGGACTTATTTATTAAGAATGAAAAAGCTGCTCCCACGCACACAGGAATGAACAAAACATAATCAAGCCCACAGCTAACCGCCGGAGTCAGGAGCAGCTCACTGCCAGCGTTCGGACGCCCCCCTGCGGACAGTCTTGGTCACAGTCTACTTCCTTAAACTTAAGGTGACCTTTTCCTGAATTCATGTTCCTCTCCATTATTTATTTCCTTCAGTTTTTTCAATTATTGAAAGTGGATTTCAATTAAATCGAGAGATTGGAAATTAGAGTTTGTCTTCTCAGCCTCCCAATGACGCGTATCCCGCACCACGTGCCCACTCACCCTGAAGCTTTCACTCCCTATTCAGCTGTAAGTGTCCAGCTCCTTGCAGTGAGTGGAGTCATTCTTTCTAATCTTTTTTTTTATTGTGATAAAAGACACATGAATAAAATTTGCCATTGCGATCAGTTTCACATGGGCAATTTTTTTTCGCAGTTAAGTACATTTATAATGCTGTGTATCCATAAGCACTGTCTTTTTCCACTAAGATTTCCTCATTTATACATTTCCGGGCAATCTTTTCTTTTTCAGATATTTTGCTCAATTTGTAATTAAACCACAGCGATGAAGACACAACCATTGCCACTGGTTTGCAACATGTCACCTGAAAATGATGTTATCTTTTTTTTTACTGTACCTTTACTGCTGACTCTACTACAGATGTGCTCATTTTCCCCTTCGTTGCCCACCTCTGTGCAGGGCCCACCTTTTTCCTGAGGCCATCACCACACTGGCGTCTGTGTCTCTGATTTCCGCATATTTGTTCTTTGTCTCTATCACCTCCTTCTGTCCACCTCCTCCTCCCCTTTCCTCGGACAGCTGCCAGTCTTTTCATGTATTCCTGCCTCTGTTGCTATTTTGTTCGTCAGTTTATTTTCTTCACTAGATTCCACATATAAGTGAGACCCTCTGGCATTGTTTTTTTCCTGACTGGCTTATTTCACATGCAATTACAGGAGTGTATTCTGAGAATTTCAAGACATCAGTTCAAAACATAGGTATTCTCAGCAGTGTGATCTCTGGTCAAAAGACAGTTTCCTTTTCATTTTTTGAAGAAACTCCACACTGTTTCCCACAGTGGCTGCCCTCGTCCACACACAGAGCACTTGGGTTTGCTTCCTGGACGTCCTCACCGGCACTTGTTGCTGAGTTATTGATGGCAGCCATTGTGGCAGGTGTGCGGTGACATCACGTCGTAGTTTCAATTTGCATCTCTCTGGTGATCACTAGCCTTGAGGGGTTTTTTTATATGTCTATTGGCCATCGGCATGTCTTCTGTGGAGACATGTCTCCTCAGGGCCATTGCCCGTTTTTTAAATGATTGTTCGTCTTCCTTGCATTGAGTTGTATAAGTTATGTAGAGTTTGAAAACTGATCCCTTATCCAATATATCACTGCCAAACGGGTTTACCCATATATTGCATTCTTTTTTCATTTTATTGATGGTTTCCCTTGCTAGCAGAAGGTTTTTCATTTGATGTGGTTTCATTTGTTTATGTTTTGTTTCTTTTCCTTGCCCTAGGAGAAATATCGGAAAACGTATTGCTACAGAGATGTCTAATATTTCACTGCCTATGTTTTCTTCTAGTTTTTTTTTATGAATTTCCAACTTTCATTTAAGTATTTTACCCATTTTGAGTTTATTTTGTATAGTGTAAGTAGGTGACTTACTTTCATATTTGGCATGGACCTCTTTAATTTTCCCAACACCATTTATTAAAAAGATTCTCTTTACCCCATTGTATGCTTTTGCCTCCTTTGTTAAATACTAATTTTTTCACAGAGCCCAGGGTTAATTTCTCAGTTTTCTATTCTGTTTTATTAACTTCTCTGTCTGTACCTTACAGGACATCCCTGTTTTGATTAAAATGGCCTCTCGCCAACTTTGTTTTTTTTCCTTAAGCCTGCTAGGACCTTTTTTTTTTTCTCTTTTAGTTCCATATACAGTTTTAGAATACGTTGTCTAGAACTGGGAAACGTGCCTTTGGTGTTTTAGTAACAGTCGTATTACATGTATAGATTGCTTTGGGTAGCCTGGACATTTACATCCTGTCAGTTCTTCTATTACATGAACACTGTATATACTTCCTTTTATTTGTATCTTTGTTGATTTCTTTCTTCAGTGTCCCTCAGTTTTCACAGTACAGGTCTTTATGTCCTTGGCTAAATTCATTCTAGTTCCCTTAGATTTTGACTGTTGTTCTTTCTGTTGGGGTTGTTTTTTAGCTTCTCTTTCTGATATTTCATTATTGCTCTATACCAATGTTACCAATTTCAGAATATTACTGTTGTATTCTGCTACTCTGCTGAGTTCATTTCTTTGATCCATATTATTTTTGATGGAGCTTCAAGGTTTTCTATGTCCAACATCATGAAATATACAAATAATGAGCTTTATTTCCTCCTTTGTAATCTGGATACAGTTTATATTTCCTTCTCCGATTGTTATTGCTAAGACGTCCAGTGTTACGTTGAATAAGATTAGAGAAAGTGGACATCGTTGTCTTGTTCTAGATCTTCAAGGTAACGGTTTTACTTTTGGACCCTGGAGCGGGATGCTGGCAGTGGGTCTGTCATACATGGCCTTTCTTTTCTCTAGTCTGATGCTGCTGAGAGTTTTAATGATAAAGAAGTGGTGTGATTTGTCAAACATTTACACTTATTTTTGTGATCTTGTAGTTTTTATATTTAATTTTGTTTATGTGGTGTATCACACTTATTCATTTGCCAATATTGTACCAACCCGATATCCCCAGAAGAAAACCCACATGATCATGTTATATGACCTTTTTTATCTATTGTTGAGTGCAGATTGCTAAATTTTTGTTGAGGACTTTAGCATATCTATTCATGAGGGGCCTTGGCCTCTCATATCTCTCCTTGTAATGTCTTGATCCGGTTTCGGAATTAGGATAGTAATCCTGATGTTTTGCCTCATAATTGAGGTTGGAAGTTTTCCCTTCTCTTGGACTTTCTATCCCCACTTTTTTTTTTTATTGTTATTGCTTTAAATATCGTTTTCCATCCCTGTACTGTGAGTCTGTGTGTTTCTCCACCCTTACAGCTAGGTCATCCTCTTGACACAATTTAAAGTTTGCCAATTGACTGGGGCCCCCAAACCATTGATAATGAGCTCGGAGCCCAGGTGTGGTAGAGGGATGGAAAGAGTTAGGGGTCCTATGGACCTGAGATTTTTGTGCAGCACCAAAAACAGGGAAAACGTAGGATACCCCAAGGACCGGGGTAAAATCAGAGAGAGCATAGCTTTCCAAGCCTCGGAGCTATTTCCACAGTTCTCTTTCTTCAGAAATTAAAGGCTCTCTCTATAGTATAACAGCCTGTTTCAAACACTAATCCAAACTGCCCCGTGTAGGACATACTTTTTCCACAACAGGTTTGATGTGAAACTCAGTAAGATTGACAAACTTTATGAGACGCCATCATGCCCTGATTCGTCCAGCGTTAATAGTGTTTCACCCTCAGGAGCGTGTATTAGTGTCTCCCTCTACTGGCCACAGCAACGTGCTGAAAGCACTGGGGCAGAGGGAAAAGGAAGGAAGGAAGGAAGGGAGGAAGGGAGGAAGGGAGAGAGTGAGGGAGAAAGAGAAATAGAGAAACATAGAAAGAGATAAAGAGGGAAAGAAAATAAAGAGAAAGAAAGAAAGAAAGAAAGAAAGAAAGAAAGAAAGAAAGAAAGAAAGAAAGAAAGAAAGAAAGAAAGAAAAAAAAAAAAGAAAGAAAGAAAGAAAAAAAGAAAGAAAGAAAGAAAGAAAGAAAGAAAGAAAGAAAGAAAGAAAGAAAGAAAGAAAGAAAGAAAGAAAGAAAGAAAGGAAGAAAGAAAGAGAAAAAGGACTTCAGGCGGTATCCCTCTGCTTTGTTCTAAAGAGCCAGGGCTCTTACTGTCGCTGTTAGGTTGATATTTATACACTGTGTTTGGAAGGAGGAGACTCATTTGAAAATCAGCTCAGAATAAACTTTCCCCAGTGAGCATCTTTTTCCCGCCATGGTATTCCTTTCCCATGCATGGGTCTCTTCCTCTGCGACTTCAAAGGTTTGGCACCACCCTGCGCTCCCACAGGCGTGAACCTAGCAGAACAACTCCTGCAGAGCTGGGCGCTGAGACCACGGCCCTGTGGTGCTATTGGATTCAGTGAGACTCAGGCTGCAAAGATATGCCAGAAAAAGGAGGGTGAGTTCAACATGCCCAAGACAGTTGAGTTTAGTTGGGGGGCCACGGCACACAGCTATGTGTTAGGTTCAGAAACTGGGAAGAAAATATGTCTCATAAAAAATGCTTATCAAAACCCAATGAGATTTCTATAAAAATGGAAAATAGTGCCACAATACAACTTAGCAATGTCACTTGTGGTCATTTGTCTGAAGAAAATGTAAACACAAATGCAAAAATATACGCATCTCTATTGATCACAGGCTTGTGTCTCATTCATAATAGTAAAATATGGAAGCAACCTAGATGTTCAACAACAGATGAATAAATAAAATACATGTGATGTATACCGTATATATGTAAATATGCATTTCTATTAAAATATTGCTCAGCCATGAAAGTGTGTGAAATCTTGTCATATGGGACAGATGGAGGGCATTGTATTCAGTAAAATATGTCTCACAAACAAAGACAATTACTATATGTGGAATCTAAAAAGCTAGACAAATAAACAAGTGAAACAAAATAAAAATAGGCTCATAGTTACAAAGCAAAAAACTGGTAGATTTAAGAAAACTGTGAGTGGAAGGATGGTAAAAATAGGCGAAAGTGATTAAAAAGTCCCAACTTCCACTTGTAAAGTAAATATATCACTGGAATGTACCAAACAGCTTAGGTAATGGAGTCAATAATATTGTAATAACTTTGTATAGAGACAGGGGCCAACTAGACCCTTCGGGGTGATCACCTGGTCATTTACATAAATGGGAGTCCCCGTGTAGTCCACCTGAAACTAACAGAATACCGCAAGTCCATTACACTTCAATTAGAAAAAACCTTAAAAGTATAATAAGATCGTATCTCACACCCATGACATAGCCATTATCAAAAACCATAATATAACAAGTGTTGGTGATACTGTGAGCAGGTCCGAAAGCTTGGGTACTGCTGATGGGATGGCAAAATGATAAAGTATGATGGGTGCACACCGAGGTAAATGTATTCATTACTATTGAACTGAACTTTAAAATGTTTAACATAGGAAATTCACGTGATGTGTATTTTACCTTCCTAAAACATTTGTAAAAATTGTATCTTAAGTCACTGGTGTTGCACGAAAAACTTACCAACAGAGGCAGTTAGAGAACACAGGATGCTATTTTTAGACAGCTCAGAAACAACTGAACACCAGTTGGAGAGAAGATTCATAAACACAGGCAGATGGAAGAAACAACCGCAGCACAACGTGAGTAATAGGCAGTGGAGAGGAGGCATGAGGGGCTGTCTGGGCACCCACAGGCAGCGGCTGAATTTCTGGACAGATATTTCAGAGGCAGGGGAGTACCCCAGAGAAGTGTGAGGTCTAAACCCCAAGCCAGGAGCCCCAGCCTACAGCACCAGAGCCAGAGCCAGAGCCAGAAAGAAACCCAGAAAACACCCGACTGTGGAAGGGGAGTGATGGCTATTGATGCAGAGAGACTCTTAAAGGGGCAAACAACAAAATCTCATTGACAGCCACTTACCCTGGGCTCCTGCAAAGGGAGCGTAGAGTGGACTAGAGACCCTTGAGGAAAGTCTGGGCTGGTGGCTCTGGGGAGAGACCTAAAGGAACAGCTACCAGGATCCCTATG
Source organism: Mormoops blainvillei (assembly GCA_004026545.1). NCBI lineage: Eukaryota > Metazoa > Chordata > Mammalia > Chiroptera > Mormoopidae > Mormoops > Mormoops blainvillei. The sequence goes on from PVJD01016679.1 coordinate 11,079, forward strand.
CTGAGTCATCCCCCACACTGCAGAAGCCATCTTTCTCGGGCAGAGCCCTCCTCTCCACATGGCATCAGCTGGAGGGGAGGCGTTAGCCCCACCCACAGGAATTACTCTGCCCTACCCTGGGGTGCTTAAGTCTGAGGCTGAATACAGCTTGATTGGATTAACACACAAGTCCCTTGAAGAACTGATTAGTTCAAAATCTAAAGCAGAAAATACACAGAAGCAGCCAAAATGAGATAAATTTATGTACAACTTCTTCATATACAAGGACATGAAGACTAAGCTGGGTTATCTTTATTGAATAATAAAGTATTTAACATCAGGTAATTGCCTTCACACTAACTGTAAAATTTGTTTGGCCCAGAGCTCCACAGAGGATGTAAGCCTGCCTTCCCCAACAGATGCGAACACTTATGTGAGGAGTGGGACCTGAGTTATTTGAAGTGAAATAAGTTCTAGGAAAAGATCAATGAAAGGTCATGAGAGAGGAAATTTTCATCTGATGTTCAGGTTACAGGAACATGGGATGGGAAGGGGCTCTCTGTGCTGACAGTACACAGGTGTCCATGGGGACATTTCAGGGCTCGCTCTGGGGTCATCTGGGGTCAGAGAGGAGGTCCGGCCCTCGCTTTACACATGGTCACCTCGACAAAGGCAGTTGTGTTTCTGCAGAGGCGAGGACCATCCTCAGTGACCTGTACAGACTTCACTGTGCACTGTGAGTGGCTGAGACGCCTGAAGGGGCACAGAGGCCCCAGGCCCAAGCCCACTCTCCGTCACATCCCGTTTCTCCACAGGGCTGTGAGGGTGCCCACGTTGGAGCCAGCAGCACCACAGTCGCCGAGCATAGGGGCACTGGGATGCCGGCTGCTGCACAGGTGTGATTCCCGCTCAGTGGTTTTACAGCAGCGAGAGGCCGCGGCTCTGTAAGAGGAAAAACTGCCCTGTGTCTACAGAACCCTCACCACAGACCTTGTCCAGAAAAGGAGGTGGGAATTACCAGTGTGATGGCACCAGCCCCATGGATTCGATTGAAAGCGAGCCCCTCCAACCGGGTGTAATATATGAGTGACCCTTTCTTCCGCACCTGTTTTTAAGCTCTGAATAAATCTTTGGCACTTTTAAAATAGAGTTGTTGTGAGAGTGGAAAATTGTGAGAAGACTTGCATTGTGTCAATAAGTGCTCAGTAATAAAAACTGACATGGTCATTTTTGTTGACTTGACTTTACTTTTTACAGCAGATCCCACCTTCTGTTCGTCTCAGAAGCACCATCTCTGCAGGGCAGGAGACACCGTGTCCCTCAGAGTGTGGGCAGTTGTCATAATGTGATCAGTTTGTAGAAATTCAAGTTCTGTCCTTTTCCAGGGGTCATGTGGGGGGCACCTGGTCACTGCTGTGGACAAAAAAAATAAATCAGCTGAAAGACATCCATGTGGGTATTAACCCTGACCTTCTACTCTCTGTTTGATTCTCTCCAAGAAATTCTAAAGTCTCCTTGAGGATTCTTCTTTTCAGGGCAGTAGGTTTACTTGTATAAGTTTAGCATGACTCTGTCCCTTTGTTCATAAAATATAACTGGAATCATTGGTAATTCAAACAAGGCTTTGATTCAAATGTTTGAGTCCAGGCTGATGCAAACAGAATTGGAAGTAACCTCACTCTTTAGGAAGTTAGTTTCACCTGAGAGTAACCTGGGTACTTTTTGGAGAACATGGCATCACCCAAAGCTAGAGAGACTGCAGGCGAGGGCTGAGGGCGGCACTTCCTACCCCCACGGGCTGGTGCAGCTCCCGTCTTACGTCCCACAGAGAAACCAGCATCGGAGGAGACTGTGTGGCGAATGTCAGTTCCTCTTCGTTTCAGCAACGACCCAAGACAAGGTAAGTCGTAGCAGCCCTGCTGGAGGGCCAAGACTACTCTTGTCAACTTGATATGACACTGCAGCGGAAAATAAAAGGTGACTGTGGAGAAATATAACGTGAAAGCCCCCTGGGAGAGGAAACTCTGACTCAGTTCGAGGACTCAGCTCTTCTGCCCCCGGGCCTACAGCGCTAGGAACCGACGCCTGTTCAGGCATCGCAGGAGCTGACGGAGACGCAGACTGGCTTTGGGCTGAGGTTTAGTTGTGTGCCCCTCACTGCGCAGAAATCATTTTGTTGTGACCTAGAGACCTTAATGTTCCCTCAGAGTCAGGAACCAGCTTGTCTTCTCAAAATGTGAATCCTGCACAGATGTTTAAATCTCCCAAATGTTTCCTTATCTCACTAATTTTTCAAAAAGCTTTGCCATAGTCTTGCCCCTCTTCGGACTGGATGCTCACAGCAGGAGGGGACCTGCCTTCCCAGCTTCTCCTGGAGACAAGGCTGCCTCAAAGGAGACTTTGCTCAGATTCCTAGAAGACAGGCCAGCATGAAAGGGCATCTTTCTACAGTGCCGTCACCGTCAGCGGTGTACTCATTCCTCATCCGTTTTCCTGGAAGCTTCAAGAAACAAGATCACAGAGATCAAGAAAGATATGCTATCATCTTTGACCTGCAGCTCTGGGCAGACGTCACTGTTCTCATTCTTTGTCTCTTTGTTCTTTTTACAAATTCCACATGCCTGTCCTCAAAGATCCTGTAACCAGAATTAGGAAATGGTAAATACATCTCTTCTCTGGATCCATTTCCTTTCCTGCTCCCTGTGGCATCGGGCACATTTGACTGAGATTCTTGGGGGCCTGTCGGGACATGGACTGTGTGTGAGCAGAGGCGAAAACAGGGCAGAGTCCTGGGGAGTGGGGTCTGCTGGATCAGATGAGAAATTGTGAAGCCTGGAGGTGTCAGGGTATTAAGCACGCATGGTTCCAAAGGGACATAAAAGTGCCTGAAGGAGGGTTCGTTTTGCAGGTGCAGAATGAAGCTGAATAACATGAGTGAGGGCCTGACTTACGTGTTCAGGGAGGGGCCACCGGAGCTCATGCAGTGAAGTGGGGGCGCCATTCTCTCAGACTAGGATGGGCATGAGGGTGGGACACACGGTTGGGAGGAAGGAGAATGTTTTCAAGACTCAGATTAGTTTCCTGACATTAAGAGAAGCGGGAGCACCAGGTGTACAAGCTGGCAGGGGTCGTGAGACACGGTACATGGGGCAGAAACCAAGGAGGATGAGGAGACAGAATTAATTTTGGTACTTTCTGAAAGTTAGGGTATGGGGTAGGGGAACAACCACTCTGGTACAGTGTTTCAAAAGAGTGATTAAAAATTTTAGTACCACGTTGACGTGATGGCTGCATGTCATCATGAGGACACGAAAAGTCACTGAATTGTTCACTTAACATGACGAATTTTTATATGTAAACTTAACCTCATAAAATAATTATACTGAACTAAAGAAGCCAGATTAAAGAGAGAACATACTACATGATTTTATTTCTATAAAATTTCAGAAAATGCCAAGGTATCTATTGACAAATAAAATGAGTAATTGCATGAAAATCCTGGGATTGGGTGGGGAGGAGAGGAAGGGATTATAAGGTATGTCACAAGTTTTCGGTGAAAAGGATACATACAGATTTTCTATGAATGCCAACACTCATCAGATGGTAAACTTTACACATATGTGGTTTACTGTCTGTCACTTACACATCAGTCAAGCTGTAATCAGTGCTTAATGTCATTACTTGCTTCTGTGGTCCAGAGGGGAGCACATTGTTTTCCATGATGGCCACTTCCTGGTGGGCAGACCCAGCGTGGGCACGCACAGGAGGGCGACGATGACAACACTGGCCACTTTGTAGCACTGACTGGGCACTGGGCACCGCAGGTGTATGAGCTCACTGAGTAAACACAATGAGTCAGCAAAATTCACTTGTTTCCCTCAACCTTCCCACCCCCGGGCCTTTGCACATACCGTGTCCTCTGCCTGCCCCTCTCATTCCTGCCCCCTTGTGAGCCCTAGGTTGGCCTGGGCTCATCCTCTACTAGACGTTTCCCATTAAAAAAGTTTTAACTGATCTTTTATCTAGATCAGAATTCCAGTTATGTGAGGCCATAACGCTCCATATTTTACTCTTTTAATCATTATCATATTTGTAATTTTTTTTACTCATTTATCCAAGAACACCGACCCTCTGCTCACCATCTCCCTGAGACTCTTCTAATCACTAGAGAGAAAACAGACAAAATCTCAGGACTCCTAGACCTGACGTGCCAGTGGGAGAGTCACACAATAATCCAAACAATAGTGACAACAATAATGGATTATAGTGAGTTATTATAAAATAAAGCATACTTGGGGTGATTTTTCTTTCTTCAATTCACAAAATGTTGGCTCAGCAAAGAAGATGTGAACTTATTGGAGCTGAGAGATCAGAAGTATTGCAGTAAGAGAAATAAACCTGATGGGGAAAGATAATACCAAGTGATCACACCTATAACAAAAAGCTAATGAGCAGCCCTGGCTAGTGTGGCTCAGTGGATTGAGTGCTGGCCTGTGAACTGAAGGGTCGCCAGTTCGATTCCCCAGTCAGGACACGTGCCTGAGTTGTGGGCCAGGTCCCCAGTTGGGGGTGTGCGAGAGGCAACCACTCACTGATGTTTCTCTCCCTCTCTTCCTCCCTCCTTGCCCTCTCTCTAAAAATAAATAAATAAAGTCTTTTAAACTGTGAATACCAGAGCATGGAACATTTTTATCAGCAGATCATAGGAATCTTTTAAATTTTCTGTAATAAGAAGTCAAAACTTGATACCCTTAGGTTGACAGAACAACGTTTCAGTGTTTTGCCTGACTTAGTAACAACGCAGGCCCTCGATGGCTAAAGCGAAATGACTCGAAGCGCCAGAGCAGAGCTTTCAGGCAGACCAGCTAAACCAGGAGGTGGGGTTGCAGCCCAGCTGTGGCCTTTAGGGTACTGATGCTGATCTTGATATTGGGAAGCTGACGGGTCAGAAAAAGCCCTTTGAACTTCCCTCTTAGCAACCTAGAAATTCTTTCCATGAAGGACCAGCTCAAGGAGAAACAGTCACATGGAAATGCCAAATGAAGGTTTATTTGCCATTCGTCTGCTATGGAATCTCCACTCAAATGGCTTTTCTTGCGTTTTGAAGGCTTAATCCATGCCATGCTTTTTGTCCCTTATCTTCAGAGCAGCGTAGCAAGTCTTCACCCCCACCACTTCGTTGGGTCTCTGTTTCTATCACTTCGGAGGTTTCATTAGTGTGATGGACCCTGTGCATTGTCTCCTGTTATTCTATCCCTGATAATTTGATTATTAGCTTAGCTACAGGAATTGAAAAGTTGAGAGAAAAAATCCCTTTGGCCCCCACAGCTGCCGTCAGGATTTCTAGCTGAAGAAGAAATGGAAACCTGACAGTTGGGGGTCAGTTAGTGGCTGGGCCATTGTCCCACAGACCAAAAGTGTTGCTGGTTTGGCTCACGGTCAGGACACGTGTCTGCTTTCCAGGTTCGGTCCCCGGTCAGGGTCCAGCCCAGAGGATCGATGTTCCTCACATCAATGACTCTCTCCCTCTTTCCCCATCCTTTCCCCTTAAATAAGTAAATAAGTAGATAAATAAATAAATAAATACAGTATTTTTAAAAAAGAATGAAAAGTAGCCCTGGGTGGTGGGTTTCAGTGGATTGAGCGCTGCTGGACTGAGAAACAGAGGGTCAACAGTTCATTTCCAGGGAGGGAACAACCCTGGGTTGTGGGGCAGGTTCCCACTAGAGGGCGCCAGAGGGACAACACACTGATGTTGCTCTTCCTCTCTTTCTCCCTTCCCCTCTCTCTAAAAATAAGTAAATAAAATCTTTAAAAAGAAAGAATAAAAAGGAAAAGGAAAACAACCTGGCTTTGGTAAGTAAAAAAGTGAAAATTTGTCAGGAAAACAGGTTGCAAGAGATATATTACTCAAGATAAAAACAGGATGTATCCTGCTAAGCGCAAAGTTTGATCTGTTTTCTACCAAAAGCCTCCACCCCCAGTTTCTCCTCAGGCGTCCCTAGGCCACTCTTTCCCTGCCTTTGCCGGAGCCCAGGGTAAGCGGCTGCAGATGGAAATTTATGTGTTGCTTCTTTAAACAGCTCTCTCAGGCTCCAGGCATCTGTCTCTGACGAAGAGCAGCATCGCCACTTTTCGCGGCTGTCTCTGTGTCCTTTCTGGGCTCTGGTGCTGTTGGCTAGGGATCCCCGCGTATGGTTTAGATCCTGCACTTCTCAGGGAATCCAACTGGCTGCTTAAATATCCCTCTGGCACTGCCGTCTGTGGGTGCTCAGCCAGCCTTCTCTCATCTCCGCTGCTCTCCTTTCCAGTCAGGTTGTGCTGAAGTAATTCAACTGTCTGTCTGAGGTTATGAGGCTTCTCTCTTGCTATTGTTCAGTTAGTTGTTTAGTCTGGGTGATTTGTCCACTATTAAGTTGTAATTCCAGATTGGTCCTGCGAGGAGGTCAGTGTGACTTCCATTTACTCCTCCGCCATCTTGATTCCTCTCTATTTTTCATTATTCGTTATTCCGTATCCTTTATTAATTTAATTTTGCTAGTTGTACCCTTGGAAGCTCTAATCTTAAGGTTTCTTTAGGGACCAGGCTATAGAACAGATTCTGTAATTGTCTTCACCACCTAAAAGCTCCACAGGTGAGGATGACGGTGAGTTTCATCAGAACCTTTCCTGTGTCTGCAGCTGTGACGGGGGGCCAAGGTTTATAACCACTTCAGTTTCCATTTGAATTAATATGGTTCGTAGTCCTTGTTGAGTTAGGGTATAAGGACATTCACATAATTAGGTTCTGCCATTTGGTCATAAAATTCGTTTCTCATTATTTTTATTCTAGTAACCCTTCTACAAATTTCCTTGATCTTAGTTTGTTTCTTTTTTCACTCAGGAAAAAAAAGAACTTCTTAGGAAAAAGTACTGATTTTTTCCCTGTGTTAAAACACACACACACACATCCCTTTTCTTCCTTTTGCAATAGTATTTCTTCGTACTTTCAAAATGTTACCAGGAAGGGGGCCGGGCCCAGGGCAGGATGGCCCACGGTTGACCAGTAGTGCATGGACCCTCAACTTTGCACAGGCAGAATTTCTCAGAACGAGCCCAGGTAGTTTTAAGAGTCTGTGTGTTTAAGCAGGGGACAGCCACAGACGGGTGGCCCAGGATGAGAGCAGCAGCAGAAGAGAGAGCGGGAGGGGCGGCTGTCCGCTCACGGCAGAATCACAGCACAGGGGCCTGAGGACAGGGCTGGGGGTTTGGCTGGGACGAGCTTCCACTGCACATCGCTCCCCTCGTTGCAAGACTTCTGGGAACCCCTGCGAGATTAGAGGAATGAAAAGTTAATAAATAAATGAAGACCTTAATAGGTGTGCCTCAAGAAGTTGTTGTTCTAGAGCCCAGAAAGGACACAGATAACAGCCAGCTGCGAAAAGTGGCGATGCTGCTCTTCGCCAGAGACAGATGCCCGGAGCCTGAGAGAGCTGTTTAAAGAAGCAACACATAAATTTACATCTGCAGCCGCTTACCCTGGGCTCTGGCAAAGGTAGGGAAAGAGTGGGCTAGGGACGCCTGAGGAGAAACTGGGGATGGAGGCTTTTGGTAGAAAACCAAGAAAGTAGTCGCCCAGATCCCGAGCGGAGTCATTCCCGACGTGCCAGCAGCCATCTTGTTCAGACAGACCACACCCCTCACCTATAGCCTCCTGAGAGGAAACGATAACCCCGTCTCCAGGAGGGACTCTGCCCTGGCCCTGTGGTGTTTAAGCCTGACAGCTGAGTGCAGAGTGGCAGCCACAGACAGTAGATCCCTGGAAAGCAGGGGCAGAGTGGACTAGACACTCTTCAGACAGACTGGGCATGGAGACTTTAGGGAGAGAATGGAGAGATTGGCCTATGGGATCCTGGTGCTGAATCATCCCCCAGGAGGCAGCAGCCATTGAGCTCACACAGACCGCTGCGCCCTGAGCATCAGCATCCTCAGGGGAAACATTAGCTCTAACCCCAGGAGAGATACTACGAGCCCTATGGTTCGTAAGCCTGGCTGCTGAGCACAGAGTGACTAGATTAACAACTGAAAGAGACAGCCAGATACAGTAGGTCCCGGAAGGCCTCAAACAGATTGCCTAAGGTCAGATGGGGTAAACATCTGACATCACCAGAGGTGGATCAGAAAGAAAAAGCAGCAGTAAATATTAGAGTCGACCGAGACGAAATCCACTGCCGTCTTCTCCATGATTTGCAATATTTCCTTTACTACATAGCTTTTTAACATTCATTTCTTGTCCATCAACTTGGTACATAGTAAGTCACTAGATTTTATACTATAATTTATTTCTCTCCTTTTCTATAATAGTCTTAATCTCTCCACAGCCTTATTAATGCTGGTTCATTGGCTATTGAGAGTGGGATTGCAGGGGGTAGGTAGTTTTGCAGTCATGACTTAGAGTCTTGGGCTTTATGGCTTTGCTCCGGCAGGCAAATAACGGGAAGGCAAAGAAACAACCCCCAATCCAAAGGAAAAGACGAATCCCAGGACAGACTATTAAATGAAAGAGAGGCAAGTAAACAGTCAGATATTAAGTTCAAAAGAATGATTAAAAGGAAGCTAAATGAACCCAATGAGCTCAGTGACAATGACCAAATCCTATAGGGAAACGATGAGGAACTCACAGCAAACTATATCAATATGAAAAAGGACATAGAAACTATCAACAAGAACCAAGGGGAAATGTAGAATACAATTTCTGAATTGAAGAACACAGTGGAAGCAATCAAAAGCAGGCTAGATGAAGCAGAAGATCGAGTCAACAAACTGTAGGACATGGCAGGAAAAAATTC
>PVJD01016680.1:0-20139 GCA_004026545.1 Mormoops blainvillei
AGTTATAAATTGATCTACAATAATATTAAGAATTTCTATTATTAAAAGATAATTTAAAGAAAATTAAAAGATAATCCCAAAATAAGATATAGTTAAAGTGAGACCACTTCTCACAATTGTGTATTTTTCTCCAATCATGCTCAGCTATAGGGTAGGCACAAGGTAGGTGGAAAGTTAGGTTTACCCAGAGTTGGGCTTTTTAAAATATAAATTAAAATGCATAATGTTAGTTCCTCATTGTCAGTGATTCAAGAAAACAAGGCCATGAGCCCTAGGTGAGGGTGGGGCAAAAAGCCAGGCTCAGGAGCGGGCTGACAGGCTCTGGTTTACAATCTCCAGCAGGTGGGTGTTCTCCAGGGCAGCTGCCACCTGCTCCTTATCTGCAAGCTGCTTGTTCACTGCATGCTCTGAGGCAAGGGTCCCTGGAGTAATATGCACATCCATCTTGAAACGCTGCTTGTCCTCCTCACCCGCTGTCACCCGCAGCTCCCCAGAGCATTGTAGATGAGGGGGTTAGCATTCTCCAGGAGCACTCCCACCCCCGCACCAACCCCCCACCTCTGCCCATTGGGCCCCTGCCCACTATCACAGAATTGCTGCAGACCACAGTTGGAGTGCACTTCCGTGCCCAGAGTTGGGTTTTTATTCCTCCAAGTACAACACAGGACCATGCGCCAGGGCTTTGTGTTTTCAATGCATGAGAAAGTGACTCTAATGCAATAGAGTTTAATGGCTCGGGTTGCAAAAGAACTGGAATTGTGAAGGCAGAGGATGAGTCAGAAATGCTTTGTAAGCATCAAGGAAGAGTAAGGGGGACATCAATCCCACCTTTAAGCCCAGTGGTATGAGAAGTGGGAAAAGAAAGTGCTCATCCCCTTTCACTAAAGGGATGGAGGGAAAAAAACAGTGTCCTGCAGTTAGAGCAGGGCAGGGAAGTGCAGGTTTTATAGGCTGAAGATATAGGAGGTTTTGAAGACTGACCATGAGTCACAGAGTTATACGAGTGAGTGTATATTAGTCAGAGTTCTCCAGATAAACAGAACCAATAGGCTATATGTAGATGTATAGAAATAGTTTTATTATGATGGTTTGCCTTACAGAATTATGAAGCTGAGAAGTCTCACAATCTGCCATCTGCAAGCTCTCCAGAAGAGGTAGTGGCATAATTCCACTCCAAACCCCAAGACCTGAGAACCAGAAGAGCTGATGGTGAAAGTCGCAGTCCTAGTACAAAGGCCCAAGAACGAGAGGGCTGATGACTGAAGGCAAGAGAAGATGGATGTCCTGTACATCACAATTCAAGCAGACAAAGCAAATTCACCCTTTCTTGGCCTTTTTGGCCTATTCAGGTCCTCAGCTGATTGGATAATGCCCACCCACATTGTTGAGAGTGATCTTTACATTTTAAATCTACTAATTCAGATGCTAACCTCTTCCAAAAACACGTCAAAGACATATCCAGAAATAATGTTTTACCAGCTATCTGGGCATATCTTAAGCCAAGTCAAGTTGACATGTAAAATTAACTCTTACAAAAGTTTAGGGGTAGGTATAGAGCGGGAGACCTATTCATACTAGGGGACATACAGAGGCATTAGTGAATACAGATCTCTGCCGGCGACTGAGGTGCACAGGGATGCAACTGGTCCTGACACCCTCACTCTTGGGATTGGCTTGGTCTGAGGTGACAAAAGCTTCCGTGAGATTCAAAGCAGAGATGGGTGACAGAGTCCCTGCAATGCCAGAGCCAGTATGATAAAAACAGAGAAAAGTCAAATACAACTCTGATCTTTCGAGTCTGAGCGATTAACGTCATGGGGAGATTCATTAGATATAGCAGGTTTGACAGATAATAATTAGTTTAGTGAAATGCAGAATAATTACCAGAGGAATAAATTAAATCAAGAACATGCTGATGGTTTCAAACAGAAAAATGTTTTGATTAAGATTGTCTATAAAATTGTCTTTTTTGCTGAAGAATAACTTTTAAGCTTCAGTCAGTCCTAGAACACCAAAGAAGTATTAAAATATTACAGAGCAATATTGAAACAGTGAATTTCTTTTTCAGAATGTTCTCAGTGTTTATAGGCATTAGCATGTGACATTCCAATTTGAATTTACAAATTGTCTAAGGTAAATGCAAAAAATCCTATAATGTAATACTTCTATTCACACTCCAAAAGGAAAAAAATAGGAAAAATGAAAAAGATAATACTAAGTGCTGACAAGAATATAGAGGATCTGGATCTCCTATATGCTGCTGGTGGCAGTATGACTTATTATAACTACTTCAGATAACATTTGGCAGTATTTACTAAAAAAATAAAAAACACTCAATGAGTGACTCCATGCCTAGGTATAATACCTACACATATGTTCACAGCAGCACTTTTCATAAAATCCTTTAATTGGAAATAACCCAAATGTCCACTAATGGTAGGATAGATAAATAAATCAATTTACTTAATTCTACAATGGAATACTATAGAGCAATAAGAATGGTGAACTATAGCTTTGAATAATAGGGTAATTGAATTTCACAAACATAATGTTGAGCAAAAGAAGCCAGACCACAAAAAATATGATTCCATTTATATAAAGTAGGGGTCGTCAAACTACAACCCATGAGCTGGCCCCATTTTTGTAATTATATTTAGGTTTTGGGGTGGTTTTTTTTAAAGATTTTATTCATTTATTTTTAGAGAGAGGGGAAAGGAGGGAGAAAGAAAGGGAGAGAAACATCAATGTGTGGTTGCCTCTCGAGCGCCCCCTACCAGAGACCTGGCCCGCAACCCAGGCATGTGCCGTGACTGGAAATTGAACCGGTGACCCTTTGGTTCACAGGTCGGCACTCAATCTGCTGAGCCACACCAGCCAGGTGTAATTATAGTTTTATTGGAACTTGTCACTCATTTGTATATTGTGATAGGCTGCGTCAGTGCTACAACCTCAGAGTTGAGTAACTGTGACAGAGACCATCTGGCCTGCAAGCCTAAAATATTTAATATCTGACCCTTTAAGAAAAAGTAGGCCGACCCTTGATATAAAGTTCAAAAACAGGCAAAATTAATATATCACATTATAAATCAGGGTAGTATCTAGGACCAGAAAACTAAATATTATTACAAGTTTTTGCTTTTCTCAAAACCACTAAAGAAAATTTCACCTAAACCACAGATGTGGCAACTATTACAAACAAGAATTTCTTTTTTTTATTCACTACTATTTTGTACATAATTGTGACCTCATTAAGACAGGTTTCCATGGACACAAATTAGGATTGAAGTAGAGGTAAGCATTAATCCAGAAAACATTGTCTGTTTAAATTTAAGACTAATACAAGCGAGGACAATTTATTTATTTTTTAAAAGATTAATTTATTTGTTCTTAGAAAGAGGGCTGGTGTGGTTCAGTGGATTGAGTGCTGACCTGCGAACCAAAGGGTCGTGGGTTTGATTCCCAGGCAGGGTACATACCTGGGTTGCAGACCATGTCCCCAATAGGGAGCGCTCAAGAAGCAAACACATAGCTGTTTCTCTCCCTCTCTCCCCATCCCCTCTCTCTCTAAAAAAATAAACAAAATATTTTTCAAAAAGAAAGAGGGAATGGAGAGAGAAAGTGAGGGAGAGAAACACTGATGTGTGAGAGAAACATTGACCGGTTGCTTCTCGCACATGCCCCTCGTGGGACAAGGACTGTAAGCCAGGTATGTGCCCCACACAATCGAACCACTGACCTTTTACCTTGCAGGACAACACTGAACCAACTGAGCCACATCAGTCAGGACACAAAGCAAGGGCAAATTAACACACACACACACACACACACACTCACACACAGGTGACATTTGCCAATGTCTGAAGATATTGGCTGTCACAAGTTGGGGAAGAGGTGTTACTGGTATCTAGTGGGTAGATGCTGTTAAACATCCTGCAATGCACAGGATAGCCTCCCATAATAAATAGTTACCCTGCCCCAAATATCAACAATGCTCAAGATAAGAAATCCTGGTTTGATGGATGGCAAAATAAATTTAGTGCCTCTAGAAAAAGTCATATAAAATAGTGATTATAGTAATAATAGAAGTAAAGTAGTGCTGTCCAATACAACATTGTACAATGATAGGAACTTTCTGTATCTGTGCTGTTCGGTAGCTATTAGCTATATGTGGGTATATTGAACACTTGAAATATGGCTAGTGCAACTTAGAAATTGAATATTTACTTTATCTAATTTTAATAAATTTAAATTAAATTAAATTAGCAACTACCAAATAAGACAGCACATGACTTGAGGTAGACCCAGAGCATAGAAATTTGAATACTCATAACTCTCTTTTGAAAAAACTCTCCCTCCTAAATAATTATCTTGAGTTTTCTTTATTTTATTGATTATGCTATGACAGTTGTCCCAGTTTTTCCCTCTTTGACCCCCTTCACCTAGCAACCCCACTCCCTCAGGCAATCCCTACACCATTGTTCATGTCCATGGGTCATGCATGTAAGATCTTTGGCTATTCCATTTCCCATACCATACTTTACATCCCCATGGTTATTCTGTAACTACCTATTTGTACTTTAAATCCCCTCATCTCTTCATCCATTTCCCCACAACCCCCTCCCACCTGGCAACCATCAAAATGCTCTCTGAATCTATGATTCTGTCTCTATTCTTCTTGTTTGCTTAGTTTGTTTTTTAGATTCAATTCTTGATAGATTTGTATTTTTTGCCATTTTATTGTTCATAGTTTTGATCTTTTTCCTAAATAAGTCCCTTTAACATTTCATATAATAATGGTTTGGTGATGATGAACTCTTCAGTTTTTTTCTTGTCTGGGAAGCTCTTTATCTGCTGTTCGATTCTAAAAGATAGCTTTGCTGGGTAGAGCAATCTTGGCTGTAAGTCCCTGCTTTTCATGACTTTGAATATTTCTTGCTAACCCCTTCTAGCCTGTGAAGTTTCTTTTGAGACATCAGCTGACAGTCTTATGGGAACTCCCCTGTAAGTGACTAACTTCTTTTCTCTTGCTGTTTTTAAGATTCTCTCATCTTTAACTTTTGGCATTTTAATTATGATGTGTCTTGGAGTGGGCCTTTCTGCATCCATCTTGTTTGGGACTGTCTGTGCTTCCTGAACTTGCATGATTATTTCCTTCACCAAATTAGGGATGTTTTCTTTCATTATTTTTTCAAATGGATTTCCAATTTCTAGCACTTTCTCTTCTTCTGGTGCCCCTATGATGCTTACGTTGGAACTCTTTAAGCTATCCCAGAGGCTGTTTACACTACCCATGTTTGGCGTGTTTGGTTTTTGTGTTTTTTTTTGGATTCTTTTTTCTTCTTGTTGTGATTGGTTGTTTTTTTCTTCTTTATGTTCCAAATCATTGATTTGATTATCAGCTTCATTCACTCTACTGTTATTTCCCTGTAGATTGTTCTTTATTTCACTTAGTGTATCCTCATTTCTATCTAGATCTTTTTTATGCTATTGAGGTCCTCACTAAGTTCCCCGAGCATCCTATAACTAGTGTTTTCAACTCTGCATCTGATAGATTGCTTATCTCCATTTTGTTTAGTTCTTTTTCTGCAGTTTTGACCTGTTCTTTCATTTGGGCCATGTTTCTTTGTCTCCTCATTTTGGAGCCTCCCTGTGTTTGTTTCCATGTATTAGATAGAGCTGCTTTGACTCCCTGTTTTGGTAGCATGGCTTAATGTATGATATCCTGTAAGGTCCAATGGCACGTCCTCCCCTATCACCCAAGCTGAGTACTCGAGTTATATACTTTGTGTGAACTGAGTATACCCTCCTCTTGTAGTTGAGCCTTGGTTGCTATTGGTAGGTCAATGGGAGGGATTTACCCAGGCTAGTCAGCCATGTGGACTGCCTATGACTCCTGACCACCAAACTCTGCTTTCCATGGAGGATAAGCTGTGCAGGGTAGGATGGTGGTGTTCCAACATGATCTGTAGCTGTCCAGTGGGTGCACAGGCCCTGGGGTTTCCCAGGTGGTGCAGGCCAAGGTCAGCCCCGACCTGTGTTTTGCCCAGGGCCACCCTTCTGAGCTATAAAGCAATCTGAGCTGGCTGCTACTTGTGCTGGGCTTGGAGATTCCCAGGAGAAGCCACTCTGTGAATCTAGGCTGGCTGCTGCTAGTGCCAGCACTGGAGCCACTTAGCAATAGGTACGGGGGCTGGGAGCTCACTGAGACTGGCTGTTGATTGTCTGAGAAGATTTAGGAAGATGTGAAGCATGAGCCAGGACCAGCCATTCATATGATGAAGCCACTGTTAACAGCTTGCCTGGGCCCTTTCCATATATCTGCCCCCCCTACCAGTCTGGATGGATGTGGCTTCTTTAATTCCATAGTTGTCAGACTTACATTCAACTTGATTTCTGACAGTTCTGAGTGATGGTCGTTCTATAGTTTAGTTGAAACTTTGATGTGGTTGTACAAGTATGGGAACCATGTTTACCTATGCTGCCATCTTGACGGGAAGTATAGAGTTTCATTTTTACTTTTTTAATACAATAAATTGTTTTTAAAGGTAATAATCAACAGACAATTAAATTTAGCAACATATTTTATCAATTTCTGTTCTAATTGCTATTAATTATATTTCATGCCTTCCCTCTGTGTCACTATTGTTCTTGCTGAAGTACACCCTATAATAATTCTTATAGTGAAAACCTGTAGATAACAAATTCTACTAGCATGTAGGTATGAGAAGGACCTTATTTTGTTATCATTTTTAAAATTTATTTTTCACTTATAGTTGACATACAATATGATATTAGTTTCGGTGTCACCATTTTTAAAATGATATTTTAACAGAAAATAAATGTCTAGGTTGCCTTATTTCCCCTCAATACTTTGAAGATGTTGCTAAACTGTCTAATAGTGTTATGAGGAATCTGCTTTAAAACTAATTGTTATACTTTTGAAAATAATTTTTTACACTCTGTGATAACTTTTTAGATTTTTTTGCTCATTAATTCTTTTCAATTTCACTTCAGTGTATCTAGCTGTAGATTCTTCTATCCTGTTTGGTATTCCGCACTTTGATCTAAGGACTCATATCTTCAATTTTGGAAAATTATAAGTTTTACATCTTGAAAAACAGTGCTTCTCTTCCATTTCCCCAACTCTCTTACTTTAGAATTCCTGTTTTTATCCTCCATGTCTCTTCACTACTATTCCATATCTGTTTTTAATCTTTCTTTCTCTTCACGCTCTCTTTCAGGGGAGTTCATCAGGACTATCTTTCAATAAAATTGTCCCTTTACTGTGCCTTGTCTTGAATTTATCCCATTTATTATGTCTTTAAATTTTCAATTATTTTATTTAAAAATGCATAATTGATTCTTTTTCATATCCACCTATGCTTGTTCCCTTTCTACTTATTTTATTTATAGTTCCACGCACTCATGAATAAAAATTATTCTTTTCTTTGAACATCCTAATATAGTTATTTTAAAGTCTTTGACTGACTTTTCCATAAGTTATTTTTACCTGCAACAAATTTATTATCTGATTATTTATTTGTAGTCTGCCTTTCTTGGCCTTTGATTCTGTACCTATTTTTGGTATTTTGCCTGGTAGGGTCTTTTGAATGGTGGGTGGGTGGGTCTCCATCTTCCTCTGTCTTTTTTCCTTCTTTGGCAACGACCAGGAAGTTGAGCACAAAAATCATGCTCTATGATGGCATTTGTGTGGTCTTGTCAGATCGTGTCCAATTGGTGACTCGATTCAGTTCCAGGTGTTAAGATGATATTCGTGTCCTCCCTGCTTCCTAGATCTATAGATTGCTGAAACCCACAGCCTTTACAAATTATTGGCAATAGCATTATCCCACCATAGCCTCTTTACTAGATGAAGAGGTGCCATTCCAGCTTAGGGCTTTAAGTAGAGACCCTGATGACAATCTTCCTTCTTTTATTGGTTCTGTTCAACTCCCATTACCCTGAGGAATCAACATCAGCTTCCAGACCCAGAGTCTCACAAACCTGAGGCTTTATGTCCCCATCATTTTTTTTCTGTGCTGTTTCTGTCCAGTTGTTTATCTTGATTTTAAGTCCAGCTATATGTTTTCCCATTTTTAACTTTTGTATCATGTCTATCGATGTTATCAATTTGAACTACACAAGTTACATTGTGTGTTATCTTACCAGCAAGCCAATTCCATAACTTTTCACAAATTGTTCCTTTGTGTACAACAATCCTCCAGCACTATTCTGCCTCTAAATCATTAAAACTAGTCTGAAGGCACCTCCTTTCTAAGCTCTTTTGAGATAATTACATCTATATCATGGACACTTTTCTGCTCTGCTTCTAACTATATTGTATTTGTCTTGATATCTGTCCTCTTAAGAGACTGAAACATGTTTCATAATTATTTTGTACTCTCCAGAACAGAGCAGATTTCTACCACATAATAGGTGCTCAATAAAAGTTTCTTTTATTTAACTAAATGGAATAGAGGAAAGGTCCCAAACAGTTTCAAGAGAACCATATTTTAAAAACTAATATCTAGCATCTTAAAGCTGTTTTATTGCTTTACTGCTGTATGAATATTAACTTAAATTAGAATGAAAATAGAGAAGACAGATTCAGAAAATAATTCACAGAAAGAATCTATGGAACTTGGTGACAGACATGGTAGAGGAAAGAGATCACACTAGAATTAATTACAAGGTTTCTAACTCAAGTGATTGGGCACCTAATGATAGTGTTATTCAACACAATGAATATTGAGGAGGAAGCAGATGTGTAGGAAACATGAAATCAATTTAAGACATGTCAAGTTTGAGAAACTTTTCATACCTCATATCTATGCCTAAGATTGACATAAAGGTATCATATTTATAACACATTTGAGAAAAATCTATGATCACAAAGTTCCATCTGGAATGTAAATGGTGTAATATTTTGATAAAGTTATAGGAAATTATCCTCAACAATTTAGGAAATGTAATAAATAAAAACATCTTGTGTAAAATTGTCATTCTCCCAGAG
Source organism: Mormoops blainvillei (assembly GCA_004026545.1). Lineage (NCBI taxonomy): Eukaryota > Metazoa > Chordata > Mammalia > Chiroptera > Mormoopidae > Mormoops > Mormoops blainvillei. The sequence continues at coordinate 9,014 of PVJD01016680.1, forward strand.
TTTGCATAATTTCTCTTGATGAGGCATATAACTGTTGAAGCATTTGCTTAATTGATAATTTGTGCATAATTTTCTAAACTTTAGAACATAATTATCATCACTTGTGTCTGAGTTAACACTGAAATGAAACACTTTAGTGAAATGTTTTAGACACTTACAAAGTTTTAAAGACAGCAAATAAGGAAGAAAGAAAATTTTTGATTAACATAACAACAGCAGGCTTCTGTCAAGCTCCATACAACTTAGCATGCCTCAGGGTAAAATAAATTTGGACATAATCAGGACATTAATTTAAAGCAAAATTGAGTGTGATTTCAATGAGTTAAACCAAGATCAGAAGATTTTAGTTTTAATTCCAATTTTTCATTACATATATAATAAAAAAAAGTTAGCACTGCAAAGGACCTTAAACATCACTCAAATTAAAAAACCAAATTCCAAAGAAGGGGTGCAAAACTGTCATAAAGAAACAAATAAAACTTTGTGCTCTGGTTGCTATCGTTGCATAACTTATGACCCCAAATGTAGAGACTTAAAACAACATGGTATTTTGTATGGTTTCTATGGGTCAGGAACTTGGGGAAGGGCTCATCTGGGAGGTTCCACCATGAGGTATCTCATTGAATCACAGTCAGATGGTGGCTAGTGCTAAACGGTTCAGGACCTAGCCTTGGAAATCTCATTATGTCATTGCTGCTATATTCTCCTGGTTAAAACAGTCACAAAAGCCCACCTAGTTTCAAGGGGTCAGGACATGGACTCCTACCTCTCGATAAGAAGAATGTCAAGAACATATTCTAAGATGAGATGGTAAATATTGCTCAGCCTCCTTTGCAATATACAACTTGCCATGTATCAGTATAAATCCTATCAGTTCTGCATACCTAACATTTAGCATAAATTTGGTTATCAAATTAATGAGCATTAAATTACTTTTTAAGTACTATTTGCTTATGAAATTTTCAACTGAAATTTTAAAAATTATCAAGTTATTGAAATGTATTAACATGATTACAGCACCAAAAGGAGACCTAATACCATGTATTTGATTTTCTCCTCCCAACTTCTCTATCTTCCATGGTGGAAAGACAGCTGTTTATGTTTGTAAATAAAAAATATATTAAAGCAAGATGGCAGTGGAGTAGGTAGATGTTAAACTCACCTCCTCCCAAGACCAAACTGGAATTACAAAGAAAATATAAAGCAATCAACTGGAAAAACCAACTGAAGATTAGCTTAAGAGAAGTCTTATTAACAAGGATTTACAGGAAAAAAAAAAGCCACATTGAGACTGGTAGGAAGGGTGAAAACCTGAAAAAGACTGGTCTTACTCCCATGGGTGGTGGCTAAAATTCTGGAAGGGTATCTCAGCTTAAAAGTTTCCCCGATATGTGAGGGTTTCAGCTACATGTGGGGCTCCCCAGCCCAAAGCAGCAGAGCCAGGAAAAGGTACCCACATAACACCTGGCTGTGGAAATTAACAGGGATTCTGTCTGCCTGGGAGAGAAAGGAGTCTACTAAAGACACAGGCGCTGTCTTAAAGGGCCAATGCAGCCCTGACCAGCGTAGCTCGGTTGGGTATCATCCCACAAAGCAAAATGTTGCTGGTTTGATTCCTCATCAGAGCACATGCTTGGGTTGCAGGCTAGTCCCCTATTGGAGTGCATATGAGAGGAAACAGATTGATGTTGCTCTCTTACATTGATGTTTCTCTCCTTTTCTTTCTCCCTCCCTTCCCCTCTCTAAAAAATAAATGAAATCTTCTTTAAAAAGAGATTTTGAAGGGCCAATGCACAAAATTTTGTTCACAACCACTTACCCTGGCCTCCAGTGGAGGGAGGGCAGAATAAGTTAGAGTTACATGAGGAGAGACTGGGGTTTGTGGCTCTGGCAAGGCGGCTGAAGGGACAGCCACCAGATTTCCTGTGCCAAATCCCTCTTCCACACCGCAGACACCATCTTTCTTGGGTGGAACACTCCCCTCCTTATGGCATCAGCCTGGGAGAAAGCAATAGCCCCACCCTCTGGCCTCCTTGTGGCCCCACCCTACAGAGCTCACACTCAGCTGAGGAGTCAGCTGCCCTGGTCAGGCTGTAGAGGTCTGGGCATACTTGTGGGTATTGGTGACTGAATTGTGTAGCTTTGGAGTGGGGGCCATTCCTCCAGCTTTCCATGAATCTGACTGGTGCGTCCCCCTAATGGAAGATCCACTAGCTCCACTCTCCAGGCTCCCAGTGGCCCCATCATCCCGACTCCTGGTGGCTCAACACTGCTTTGGACTGAGCAGAATCTGGAACAGACTAAGTTGTGTGGCTCCGGTATGGGGGCCACTCCCCCCACTTTCACCCAAGCCTGAGTGGCACCTCCCCTTTACAGGAAACCCACTAGCCCCATCTACTCAACTCCCATCAACACTACCTTGCTGCGACTGGTTCCTGGCAGAATCTGGGAGAGACCGAATTGTGTCATGCCGAGATGGGGGCCATTATTCCCTGGTATGTCCGACCAGTGCGGAGCCCTCCCAACACATGATCAAGTCTGTTTGGGCCTGACAAACTCTGCTGATCTCACTCTGATGATTTCCTGAGACCCCATCCCACCACAGAGCTGTGTGAGCACCCAGCGGGTGGCAGCTAGACTTGATATACCCTTGGATTTTGCTGAGTGGCCTCAGACCCAGCACTGGCACCAAGTTTGAACCTGTATAAATCCAGTGAACAATAGTTGCCCCTAACTGGTGACTCACTGAGAACCTACCTCATGCAACTCAAGTACCACCAGAGGATCTATCAGTGCCTGAGCCTAACTGGCAGCTGACAGGTAGAAGCAGACAGAGGCAAATATCAAAGTGCCTTGGGACTTTTGCTGACCTGCTCCTGGGCTTAATGCTGGTACAACGCAGTGTTGGTGCACAGCTTGGTCCTTCTGGTACACATCCAGGTCCAGCAGAGGAAACCACAAACTATGAAACTATGGATTGCTCTGTAGCTCCAAATAGGTTGCCCAGGGTCAGTCACAAGCAGTGTCTGACACTGGCCTACACCAGAGACCCTCCCATGGGCCCCCAGAATCAACATACCATTGGCCAGCTTCAGGCAACATCAGAGCAGGATCAAATTAGCTTCACAAGCAGCACTAGCAAGAGGGAGATATTGGCAGGTACTTGACCCTACTGAGGCAAATTTTGCTTCATGTGGTCAACACCCACATAGGAGCTGGAATACTATGGTCAAGGTTGATCCTTACAATCAGCCAGCCTGAGGGTCAACCCTACACATAAACGAGCCAGTAGCAATCAAGGCTCAATTACAATAGGAAGGCCCACATAATCCACACAAGAGACATTCCTGGAGTACCAGCTCAGGTGATCAAGGAGACTGCGCCACTGGGCCCCAGAGGACACCAGCTACATAAGGCCACGCTAGTAAAACCAGGAGTCATAGTAGATCTATCTAATACACAGGAACAAACAAAAGAGGCTGCCAAAATGGGGAAACAAATAAACATGCCCCAAATAAAAAAGAAAAAGAAATCTCCAGAAAAAGAGTTAAATGAGCCCTGGCTGGTGTAGCTCAGTGGATTGAGCATTGGCCTGCAAACCAAAGGGTCACTTATTCAATTCCCAGTCAAGGCGGATGTGTGGGTTGTGATCCAGGTCCCTACTAGGGGCATGTGAGAGGCAGCCACACATCAATGTTTCTCTCCCTCTCTTTCTCCCTCCCTTCACCTCTGTCTAAAAGTAAATAAATAAATATATATATATATATATATTTCTTTTTTTTAAGAACTAAACGAAAAGGAGGCAAGTAATTTATCAGATTCAAAAAAGTGGTTATAGGGATGATAAAAGAACTTAGAAAGAGCTACAACAGCAAGAAAAGGACACAGAATTAAATGAAGAATACAATATCTGAAATGAAGAATACACTAGAAGGAACAAACAGTAGGTTCAATGAAGCAGAGGATCATATCAGTGATTTGACAGGCAAGGTAACAGAAAAAAACCAATCAGAGCAGAAAAAAAGAGAGAATTTTTTTAAATGAGGATAGTTTAAAGGACTTTTGGGTTCACTTACCTAGAGGTAACTAGGGCACACTGAGCCCAAATGATGCTTGTTTGAGAAATTTTAGGTAAGTCTGAAGCATGAACCTAGACAGGCTATTGGTATGGAAAAGCCACTGGAAACAGCTTGGGTGGGCCCACAAGTTGTATGGGGTTGGTTTTGGGGAATGACCAGGATGGGGCAAACAGTGACAGCCAGGTTAATGGAGACTCAGATATAGTGCCCACCTGTACTTTCTGTTGGGGAAGGGTTCATCAAAAGAAAAATGACCTCGGCCAGCACTTTTGTCTGAGAGAAAGCTGCCCCTCCTGCTCTTGCCCTGATTCCAGACACTTCAATTCCTCCTCATATGTTCCTGGTGCCTTTCAAGCTGCTGCCCCAGTGCTGGAGCTCAGAGGGAGTGAGTCAGAGTAATTTCATGCATGGGCCCTTTAAAAGTAACTGCCTGGGAATCCAAGCACCCTCTCTCTCATTCAACCTCAATTTCCGCTGGTTTTTACAGCCAGAAGTTGTGGGGACTTCTCTTCCCCGAACTGGAGCCCTGAGCTTAGGAGCCTTGTGTGGGGCTAGGATCCCTCATTTTTCAGAGGGATCCCCACAGCTGAAATATCCCTCCTTATTGATTGATTGATTTATAGAGAAAGGGTAAGGAAGGGAGAAAGAGAGGGAAACAAAGATGCGAGAAAGAAATATTGATTGCCTCTAGCATGCACCCAACTGGGGACCTAGCCTGCAAACCAGGCATGTGCCCTGACTGGGAATTGAACCCACAACCTTTCAGTTACAGGACAATGCTCCAACTGAGCCACACCGGCCGGGGCTGAGGTATATCTTAATGATTTGTTATATTTATTACATGCTAAAATGGTAATGTTTCGGACATATTGAGTTAAACAAAATACATTACTAAAATTATTTTCACAGTCCTTTTACTTTTTTTAATGTGACTATCAGAAAATTTTAAATGATGTATGTGGCTTGCCTTATATTTCTATTGGGTGGTACTGATCTATCGATAGGGAGGTATGAAAATAACTATGTAAAAGGTAAAATTGGTTTTTCATAACAGGACTTATATTGACTATATAAACTACATGCATACATTACACTGACAGAGAAATACGAAGAGATGGAAGGAAGGAAGTTCTCAGGCCCAAATCTCACCATTCTGCTTAGGAAATTACTTTGGTGGCTAGCTTTCATCTGAATGCTAAGTTATAGCATGTGCATATTTATTGACATGTAAATTATAAACAACTTTTCAACTCTGGGATCCTCATCTTCTTTGTGAAGATTTGATATCCAATTTTACCATAAAACTTTACATTGGTTTTAATTACAGCTGAATGAGACCCTAGCGGTACCCCCATTTTTACATGAACTAGCATAGTATGCCCATATAGATAAAATAGTTTGTATACTATATTATTCTAAATCATTATACATTTAGTGATTACACATTTTGGACAAAGAAGTAAAATGCTCTCCTTCAATATTGTGGATCTGCAGCTCCTACAGTCCAGAAAATACACATTTCAATTTTTTTCTATTTTCAAAATCTTTCATTTTTCTTTTTTTTAACCTAAATCATTTGAGTGGTAAGAAAGGAGCTATAACATTGTTTATTTTGCTCATATTGCTATAAAAACTAGCTTGAGAAATAAGAATATCTCAACCAAACTCTAGATCAAAAAATCCTACAGAAAGCAGGCTACTTTAAAAGTCATTTTCCTTGTGAAAATTTTCTTCCTTTCATAACCTGAGCACATATTTATGAGTACCTACTAGTGCAAGGCACTGTGTTAGACGTTGTAAGAGAAAAAGGAAGGCATATCTTCAGAACCCATTCACATAATGAGTTTGCAATGTAAGTGCCTCTGGAAGCAGAACTGTATGTTACTGTGCAACAAATCCTGATTGCATTATAAATAGCTTCAATAAAAATCTTCCTATTGAATTAAATAAATAAATCACTTTTAGATTAGACAATTTAGATAGAAAACATATGAACACATATCTTAACATGTTATTTCAATATCCAACATTATAATTTTAATTTTTTCAATTAATCAAGAAAATTCCTTTATGAATTTCTCAGGTTTTCTGTCAGGGTTTTATTTAATTATAAGCATTAACAAATTAATTGGCTTATTAGTACCAATGAGTTTACTAGATAAAAAGCTTTTGTTTTTCTGCTTCATACCGACTAAGGTCCCTGGTGAAAACTTCCAACCATGTGATTGGGACATTTCTGTCAGTGAGATGGAATAAACAATGCAGGAGTAGTCAGTATTAGTTAAGGGCCACCTTGTGTTAACTAAAGGGAGGAAGAAAGGGAAAAGAAAAGGAGGAAGGTGGGGGTATAGGGAATAAGGTGAGAGACACAAAGGGAGAAAGGGAGGGTGGGAAGAACAGATGAAAAAGAAGTACCATTCACAATAGCTATAAAATGTATAAAATATCTAGAAGTATTAATATAATACTATGAAGTTTGGGAGTGCTCTGTAAAAGGTATAAACTTTAAGAAGACAAAAAAGAGGACCAAAACATATTTTGTTCTCTAACAGAATGATTGTATAAAGACATAAATTCCTACCAGATTAATTTAAAAAATTAATATAATCCCAATCAAAATCCCAATGAGAACATATGTAAAATGTTTTAAATACACAAAACCAGTATGGCAACTGGTTTTGTTAAACATAGAATTACCATATGACCCACCAATTCCACTTCTAGTTACCATTAAAGAAAAAACCACAGGTCCAAAGTGGCATCATTTGGGCTAAAGGCCCATGATACAAAACCTAGATTTAATTTAACTGATATAATTTAAGTTTCAACCTTTCCCCAAAAGTCAGTTAAACAGCCTGGAATTTTCTGGTCAAGCACCAGTAAGGTAATCTGTCACATGGGCCCTCTCTATACCCCTTTTCATTCTCTTCCTCTATTCCCCATCCCCCAGAAAGATCCTAGAAGTCCTGGCCCAATAATAATCCTTTCTTTTCTTTTTTTAATAGCTCCCTTGCCCAACCCTTCTTCCTATAAAAAATTTCCATTTTATACAACCCTTTAGAGCATTCTTCTAATTGCTAGATGGGATGCTGCTTGATTCATGAATTGCTTAATAAAACCAATTAGATCTTCAAGTTTACTCAGTTGAATTTTGTTTTGTGACATACATACTCAAAAGAATTGAAAGCAGGGACTCAGATACTTTAATGTTCATAGCAGCATTATTCACAATAACCAAAGGGTGGAAACAATCCAAATGCCCAGCAACAGATAAATCAATATTATCCAATGCAATTTATAGATTCAATGCAATCCCTATTAAAATGCCAATGACATATTTCACAAATATAGAACAAGTATTTTTCAAAAATTTATATGGAACCATAAATGACCCCGAATAGCCTCAGCAATTTTGAGAAAGGAGAACAAAGTAGGAGGGATCACAATACCTGATATAAAACTCTACTACAAGGCCACTGTGATCAAAACAGTCTGGTACTGGCATAAGAGCAAACATATAGATCAATGGAACAGAATAGAGAGCCCAGAAATGAACCCAAGCATCCATGGTCAATTCATACTTGATAATGGGGGTAGAAGCATAAAATGAAGTAAAAATAACCTCTTCAACAAATGGTTTTAGGACGTCTGGGCAGCTACATGCAAAAAAATGAAGCTCAACCACCAACTTATACCATACACCAAAATAAACTCAAGATGCATAAAAGACTTAAATATACGTCACGACCTTGGAATATTGCAAGATTCCACTTACATGAGATACCTAGAACAGGTAAATTTATTGAGACAGAAAGTAGAATAGTTACCAGGTGCTGGGGTGGGGGTAACATGGAGTTACTATATAATGGGAACAGAGTTTCAGTTCAAGGATAAAGAAAACATTCTGGAGATGGACAGTAATGATGGCTGGCCAACAACGTGAAAGTTCTTAATGCCACCACAAAAGTCCTAGAGGAGAACATAGGCAGGAAAATTTCAGATATCCAACCCAGCAATAATGTCACCAATATGTCCCCTAGGGCAAGGGACATAAAGGGAAGAATAAACAATTGGGACTACATCAAATTAAAAAGCTTCTGCATGACTAAATCCCATGATACAAAACCACTTTATTTTTACATCAGCAAAATAAAAAAGGAATCAGCTGTATGGGAAAATATATTTGCCAATGATATCTCAGACAAGGATTTGATCTCCAAAATATATGAAGAACTCACATAATTCCACACCAGGAATACAAACAATCCAATTAAAAAATGGGCAAAGGACCTAAATAGACACTCCTCCAAGGAGGGCACACAGAGGGTGAGAGACATATTAAAGGATTTTCAGCATCACTAGCCATCAGAGAGATGCAAATTAAAACCACAATGAGATACCACTTCGCACTGGTTAGAATGGCCATCATTAACAAAGCAACAAACAACAAGTGCTGGTGAGGATGTGGAGAAAAGGGAACCCTAGTAAATTGTTGGTGGGAATGCAGACTGGTGCACCACTGTGGAAAACACTATGTAATTTCCTAAAAAAACTAAAAATGGAACTGCCTTTTCAACCAGCAATTCCACTGATGGGATTTTACCCTAAGAATCCTGAAACACCAATTCGAAAGAACCTAGGCACCCCTATATTCATAGCAGCGCAATTTACAATAGCCAAGTGTTGGAAACAGCCTAAGAGCCCATCAGTAAACTAGTGGATCAAAAAACAGTGGTGCATTTTATACAATGGAATACTACACAGCAGAAAGAGAGAAGGAACTCCTACCCTACAGAACAACATGGATGGAATTTATGCTAAGTGAAATAAGCCAGTCAATGAAAGGCAAATACCATATGATCTCACCTATAAGTGGAACCTAAACAACAAAACAAACAAACGAGCAAAGTAGAACCAGAGACATGGAAATAAAGAAAAAACTGACAGTGACCAGAGGAGAGAGAGAGGGAGATAATGCAGGAAAGAAGGGGAGCACATACAAAAGACCAATGGACAAGGACAATGAGGAGGAGATTGTCTTTGGGAGCAGGGCATTGGACAGGGCAGGGGAGAACAAGCGGATGGGGGAATGGGGACAACTGTAGCTGAATGAGAATTAAAAATAAATAAATAAATAAATAAATAAATTTTTAAAAAGAATCTTAAAAAAAGAAAAAGAAAATGTGATATATACATAAAATGGGATATTATTCAGCCTTTAAATGAGTAAAATTCTGATACATGCTACAAGATAGATGAACTTTGAGAACATTATACTAAGTAAAATAAACCAGTCACAAAAGGACAAATATTGTAAGATTCCACTTATATGAGATACCTAGATTAGGTAAATTTATTGAGACAGAAAGTAGAATAGTTACCAGGTGCTGGGGTGGGGGTAACATGGAGTTACTGTATAATGGGAACAGAGTTTCAGTTCAAGGATAGAGAAAAAGTTCTGGAGATGGATAGTAATGATGGCTGGCCAACAATGTGAACGTTATTAATGCCACTGAATTGTACATTTAAAAATGGTTAAATGATAAATATTGTGAATATTTTACCACAACAATAAATCAATAAACACTTTTTTTATTTTTTAGATTTTATTTATTTATTTTTTAGAGAGTGGGGAAAAGAGGGAGAAAGAGAGGGAGAGAAACATCGATGTGACAGAGAAACATCAGTTGGTTGCCTCTCACACAAACCCAGATCGGGAATCAAACCAGTGACCTCTCACCTTGTGGGATGATGCCCAACCAACTGAGCCATACTGGTCAGGCTGAAACAAACATTTTTAAAAATATACAAACCCAAAGAGTAAATTGCTTATGAATACACACACACATACACCAACTGTAAGAATAGTTTATGGCCTATGTTTTACCTTAGGCTATCTTAAATATTCCTTCTATTTTTGGTAAAAGTCTGTGTGTGCATAAATGCACAGTTAAATATCTGAAAGGAAACTTATCATTAGCAATAATTACCTCCGAGCACAGAATGGGACTTGTAGGGGTAGCTGAAGGGAGAATTTTAACAATTGAAAGTCCAGGTTGTTACCCTCCTAGCCATAAATCAAATGTTCCCATGACCCCATCCTCAGATTCGATTAATTTGCTACAGCAGCTCAGAAAACTCAGAGAAACATTTTACTTGCTAGGTTACTGGATTGTTATAAAAGGACATGACTCAGGAACAGCCAGATGGAAGAGATGCACAGGGCAAGGTGCAGAGAAAGAGCGAGCAGTTTCCATGCCCTCTCCATGCCCTCTCCGGTCTCCACAAACCTCCACATGTTCACCAACGTGCAAGCTCTCTGAAGCCTGGCCTTTTGGGTGGTTTCATACAGGCTTCATTACATAAGCATTATTGATTAACTCACTGATGACTGATGATTGATTTGGCCCCCAACCCCTCTCCCCTTCTCAGAAGGGGAGAAAGGCTGAAAATTCCAACCCTCTAACCATGAAGTTGATTTCCTCTGTAAACCAGTCCTCTCATTTTACCAAGGTGCTTTCCTCAAGTGACCTTATTAACATAAACTCTGGTGTGCTTGACAAGGATTTATTATATGAATAACAATAAACACCCATTACACTTTTATCATTCTATCTTTTAGGAAATTCTATAATTTAGGAAATCACAAGCATTTTAAGAGGCCTGTGCAAAAAACAGGGAGGAAGACCAAATATATATTTATTATTATCAATCACAGCATGATGGTGTGAGGAAGGAAAAAGCTTTCCTTTACTCTCAAGTTTCTTTTGGCTAGTCTAATAATCAAATAGACATGAGATGATTAGCAAGAGAAAATGACCTAATTTAACAACATACATATGTATGGGTGTTACAGAAAAATGAAGCGACCAGACACTGAGGGGTTAGGAGCACGATCTTTATTTACGTGCACGGGCCCAGAGGAGACAAACTCCAAATTCTGAGCCCAGAACAATAGCCCCGCATTCCTTTTATGCTGGGCTAAGTGGGGTAGGAGTCTTGGGAGGCGTGGTATAGATTTGGCGCAAAAAGGGTTTACAGAGGTGA